>SCDT01001077.1:3129-31273 GCA_004143765.1 Drosophila melanica
AATAATTTATATATATATATACACACATATATGTACATATTCATATGGTATGCACTTACCGATATAATGGGCATAGTTAGCAGACCCCAGGCGAAGAACTCTAAAAATATCACAACCAGCGCATGGTGTACACTCGGCTCGCCAATTCCCGAACTCTGCGGGTATATAAAAAAAAACAATATATATATAAGATATATTTGAATAAATCAAGCGTTTCATAGGTTTACAACTAGAATATTAAATATTTTATACTATTATTTTTATACATTTGCAAAAGAAATTTTTAAGTTTTGTTTTTTTTTACGAAATTTTACCATTTAAACTATATAGGTATATATATATAAATATACTGTTTTATAGGAAGAATTGTCAGAAAATGTATATAAGATATCTTTTAAAAAATCACGCATTTTATTTGTATAAAACTAGGTTATTAGATATTTTATACTATTATTTTTTTTACACCTGCAAAAGAAATTTTCAATTTTGTTAAAAAATGTTTCCCTTTAAAATATGTAGGTATATATATATCGTTTTGGAGAAGCAATTATCAATAAGTTTAGTTTTTGTATAATATTCCATATATAAGAAAACCTATTTAATCTTCGGTAGACCGATAATACCTAAGCTTTCTGCTTATCATTATTTATATAATCATATTTTAATACTCCATTTTTTTAAATCTGTATTATTAATGCTAAGCATATACATATATATAAGAGTATTTGCCTAAATAACTGGGTCACTTGAAAGATGAGTTGTGTCTCATAAAATATTTACTTATTGATATTGTAAGTTATTAGCATAGTTATATAGCATCAGGCTGACTTTTTCGATATCAGACAGAATTTAAAATAGAGCAGGGGGGGGGGGAACTTTGAGCGGGGCAGGGGAGGAGCTGTGCAATTGATTCGTTTGTCGTTGATTAATTGAATTGAGAGCCAATTTGAGTAGCATAACAAACCTTGCAACAGCATATTTTACAGAGGACGCGAATCCATTCGAAGCAGCGATTGCTGCGCGGCCGCTCCGGCTGCTGTCCAGGTGGGACCGTGACGCCCAGCTGGGAGCGCATCGAGATGTACGAGGCGGCCGATAGAGTGCGTCGATGCGTGGCCCCCGCCGCAGATCGGATGACGCCCTGGCCAGCTGCCGCTGCCGTTGTCTCTGCGAACGCGGCGCTCGGATGTGCCGCATACCGCGATGACTGCAGGAGAGATGTGTGTTTGTGTGTGTCAGTAGCCAGAGGCATTAGCATTAGCATTAGCATTAGCATTAGCATTAGCATTAGCATTAGCATTAGCTACAGCACGGCGGCTTACCGTGGGCACATTATCCTCATCAGCCAGTTCGCTGGCGGACAGTGTGGAGGATTCATTGTCCGCTTGATGCTGCTGCTGCTGCTGTTGCTGTTGTTGCTGCTGCTGTTGTTGTTGCTGCTGTTGTTGGCTTAGTGTTAATGCGTGACGCTTCACCAGTTGACTAACGGCAGGTGAGAGCGCCAGGGAATTAACTGTATCCGCATCAGCAACATCCGCCACATCCGCCGTGGTGGGCGTCGAATTGCTGCTGCGGCTGCTCAGCGTGTCCGTTTGCTCGCCCACATCCGACTCGTCCTTGTTGCAGCAACTGACAGCAACTGTTGCTGCTGCTGTTGTTGTTGCTGACGTCGTTGCTGTTCTGCTGCTGCTGCTGGTGTTGTTCGTGCTTTGGAGCCTGTACGCCGGTACGTCCTGCTCATCCAGCTCGAAGCTGCTGAAGCCATTCTCAGTGGGCTGCCTTTTGGCCAAGCTGGGCTCGTGACGCATTCTTCACACACAGGCACACACACGCGCCCACACACACGCACACACACACACGCAGACACACGCACACAGAAACACAAACTACTTCACTGAATCCCTTTCTCTCTCTCTCGCTCGCTCTCTCTCTCTCAACTTCTCTCTCTCTCTCTCTCGTTCTCTCGTCGTTGGCTAAGTCTGTCGCTTTGCACACAGTTTCGTTGATTGGACAAACACACTTGTTTCCATTGCCACGTGGTGTCCACAGTTGAGGATATTCAGCTGGTTATGCTTAGGAACATATCAGAGATCACAGCACTGCACTTTTCCAAAGGAAATTCGATTTTTCCGCCAATTGAATTTGAATTGCACGCGTTGCTGTTGTTGTTGCTGTTGTTGTTGTTGTTGATTTTGATATCGATTTTGATTTTGTCTTTGCCCTTCTTTTCCTTTCCCTCTGTTTGCTGTTGCTCTTGTCATTTATCACTGATCGCGGATCGCCGATCATTGATCATTTATTTGACTGGAACGTATTACAAATCCGTTACTGCTTCTGCTGTTGTTGTTGTTATTGTTGTTGTTGTTGGGGCGATTCCTGTTCGCCTCTGTCGTGTTTCAGGCACTGTTCTGGCTGTAATTTCAGTAACCGCTGCTCGTTCAATATTTGCTTATATGCATATATATACATATAGTATATATTGAAGATCATGTGATTTGCTTTTAGCTAGCCTTTACTTTTGCCCAGTTACAAATTGGCAAACAATTTTCAATTACAAAACAGTTGGCCAATTTCGTAACTATTTAGAATTTCAAGACCAAAAAGTTGACCATAAAATTTACATTTAATTTGCTTTTACCAAAAGTGGGCGTGTCACGTTCCATGACCAGTCCCTTGATTAACCAATTTTACTGTTTAATTGCTATTTTTGCAACTGTTTTCATATAGATTTACGAGCTAAAATTTAACTTTTATCGAAACTTTTAATGTTCTGCTGCTTTTAGCGAGTTTATACTGTATGCTAAACTCAGGCTAGTTAGGTTTAGCTAATGACGCCGTCAAGTATGCTATAAAATTACATACTTTAATGTCTAACAATGAGTTAAGAGTCGTTAAAAGCCAATTTAGGGTGAGCTGTTGTTGTTGTTGTTGTTGTTGTATTCACTGTGTGTTTTCGTGCAATTTTAGCACTCGCATGTTAATTAAACATAGAAACACTCTAAAAACAGGTCAACAAAGCAAAGCTAAAGCCAAATCACTTGAAATTCGAGTTAAGTCAAAAATAATTTAAATCGAAATTTGAAACGTTTTTTAGTTAGGATTCCGCATCAAAGGGAGCTTTGCTTTTCATAACAAGTTGGGTTTTTTTTTCAGAGAGAAAGCGATGGAGAGCTTACATTGATTTGGAAATTGGAAAATGTCACAGACAAAACTCGTAGCTGCAGCCAGCGGCGTTGTACGAACCAAATCCGACTCCTTTGAAAGGCACAAGAATTAACGAATTTTGAAAGAGCCAAAACAACTACGAATTAATTTCAATTTCAAAAAGTTTCGGGTGTAGACAGTGTAACAAAGATGTGCTTCGAATTTTGACAAACGTGTGACAATTTCATTCAACTCGATTGTTCACGAGACAGCTCTGAATTACTCCTCATAATGTATATTTACGATACATTGCCGACTGATCCGACACAAGCGAGATGGCGACGTCTGCTCAGTTCAAATGCGCGATCGACACTGGGAGCGAGCGAAAAGAGAACCAAAGCAACTGACGACGGTTTCTGTCTATGTGTGTGTGTGTGCACGAGAGCGTAAGCAACGGATTATCAAAGGCGAATGAGCACACACATAAAATGTACCAAATAAAAGGGTAATTTTTACTGCTCGAAAGGGGATTAATTGAGAGGATTTTATTTTTATGCGGGCCCGCTGACCAACTGCTGCTAAATGTTTAAATAGCAAACGAGCAGAGTCATAAATAAATTTGCAACCAGTATTATTTTATGCACGTTAATATTAATATTAACGCTAACAAAAAAAAAAAATCATACACAATTTTTGTATATTTTCAGTGTAAATTTAAGTATAATTAAAATGTTTTGTAATGTACTCAAATAGTTTATCACAAATTGCAACCCACACAAAAATGTAAAATATTCCGACTAAAATCAGATAAATGTCCGAGGAATAACTGTAATGCATAGCATAAATCAAGCCCACGATGATCACGATCAACGCTTGGCAATCGGGTCAAGTGCGAACAGAGCCCCAGCTGAGCAAAAGCGGGTTAATTAAACCAAAAACAAACGGAACGAGATATGCGTGTAGCAACAGCGATAAGAAAACTGTCTGAGCAGAACTGAGATACATATTCTGTTGTGCGCGTTATCTGAGCTCCAAAAGCAGATACAAGATTTCACGTACGAACGTATGTTTACTATATAAATACTATATAAATGTGGAGCTGCATTCATTTTACAGGGGAATGGCAACAACAACAATCACACAGCCAATTGCAACATATGGAAAGAAACAAACACAACAAAAAACAAAAACAAAAAAAAACAACATTTCCGATTTCTATTTTCTTTTTCAGTATTGACAAAATAAACGATTTGATTTTTGTTTTTTCTATTCAATATTTTAATTTGAATAAGTATTCCGACTGCGCCAAAGACAGATGGCAGTAACTGAATATGTGTTTGTATATATATATATATATATCATTAGCTTATTGGATTTGCCAATTTGCTCCATTGTGCCATAGACTTATGTTAGACCATGAGCTAATAGCACGGCGTATACGTAATGTCATATATTTTACAACACATTTATAGTTAATTAAGCGGCCGCACACGTGTGTTGTCACTGCCACATAGAAATACCCTGTAATTGAAGCAATAAATGTGAGTGGGGTGGCGGGCACACATCACTTCTTTAACTTATAATTTAAGTCTGAAATTTGAATTTCTCAATTTAAAGAGAATACTATGGAAATCTTAAATAAAAATTTTCTATATACTATCGATCTATAGCGTAACTGCTAGACGACTAACACAGTTGTTTTCATAATATTTTTCGCGAATAAATTCGCGCACGCAAACGAATTGGCGAGGCAAAAGTTTTTGCCTGTCGTGGCAAGGTCAAATTTTGGGTTCTGTTCTGCGGCCTGCTAAATAATTGATATGCATAAAATGTGTTCGGGCACAGAATTACATATTTCAAATGGAGCAGACGGCACTCCCCAAATGCCCCTCTATCCCACCCTATCCAGCCTAAAAGTATGCAGTGCCGTTGAAAACGTTGCAAACTTGGCGCACTTCAATTTGCAACCAAATTGAAAGGTAAAGTTGGCAAAAAGTGGGGCAAGGTAAACAGATATTACAGGCGGGACAAACACACACACACACACATAACAACAACATGCTTGTGTGTCACCAACTTCCGGCAGAATGACATATTGAGTTGGAGCCAAAGCTCTTTGGCCCTAAAGTTGTCACAATTTCAATTAACGCGAATTTAATCACAGACTTAAATTAATTGTAAAAGCCAAAACTTTTTTCTATGAATTATTAATAATTTGCTGTGCTACTGTTAAAAGTCGATTTGATTATATATACATTTAATTCCAATCTGTATATGGTTAAATTTCCATGCACTCTCTTTCTTTATCATTCTCTGCTAGGGTATAGAAATGACAATATGCTTCCTGATTGTCCGATTTAATGGAAACCAAACTCATTTATAGCACAATTGACGAACAAACTGAAGGTTGGATGAGTGCAGCAGCCGCTGCTGCCATTGCGGCTCTGTTCAAATTCAATTCAATGCAATGACGACAGTTTTCCATAACGGCCACCCTGCGTATACGTAATGTACCGGGAGCGGACTCAAAGCTAAGCGGGAGAAATGTATATTAGCTAATTTAGTCGTCAAACTAAAAAGCAAAATTGAAAAGCAAAAATATAAAGCGAGCGATTTGGGTAAATGTAAAAATCAAAATATATATCCATAATTCTCATATTTCAAATACCCATAAACTGGTCAAAACTGAACCGATTTTCATGTTTTATGGCATTCTGATCATAATTTTTTATTAACTTTGATTCTACATTTAAAATCGATGCTGTTTAGCCAAAAAAAAATTTTTTTATTTTTTTGGAAAAAAGCATGTACTCCCCCCTTAGTAATTTTCGAAAAAAAAAATTTTTCAAAATTTAAAATTGCGAGTTTGCAGTTTTAATCGATTTTACTGGCCACAAATAGTATAAAAAACATTATTTAACCTGATTCTGAGGGGGTCAAATTTTTGTCAAAAATCATGCCAAAATTGACAAAATTTTTGACATGTAAAGCTCTCGAACCCATAGGTCTCATATTTGAAACACCCATAAAATGGTCAAAACTTAACCGATTTTCATGTTTGATGGCATTCTACATTTAAAATCGATGCTTTTTAGACAAAAATTTTTTTTTGCAAAAATTGACGAAATTTTTGACATGTAAATCTCTCGAACTCATACGGTCATATTGGACTTTAGGTAATATAGCTTTTATAAACAAATTAAAGAAAGAAAATGGGTTTTCTTTTTTAATGAAAATTAGTATATACGCAAAATAATGTTCAGTCATGAAAAATAGTTCTCTCTATATATCCAAAATTTTCAAATAATTTTCGCTAGTTATTCCGCTCCTGTTGTTGAGATCTAAACACGCGCTTGTGCTTCTGTCACTATTCAATATTAAAAAAAATAACTAAATATAGTTTGTCGACAGCGTGGCCAGAAAGTAATGTCAAGCTGTGATGCCGATGGCAGCTACAAATTGGCAGCAAAATGGAGTACAAAGGCGAGAGAGGGAATGAGAGATGGGAAGGGTCACCACAGCCATTTGGATGATGAATGTGCAGTTTATTGATTTTGCTGGGCCAGTTAGATAATGGCAATCGCGCTCGAATCCAATCCTGACAGGAAGCCCACCCATGTGAGTGACAGCGGGTTGTCAGCAGCCAGAGGACCGCTCGCAGGGGCCATCATCATGAGGGGGCGTGGCACATGGCACATGGCACATGACACATGGCAAGCCAAAAACGTGGCCAAGTGCAAGGCAGCAGCTTTCATTCTTGTTTTCATTTGAATACCCTATCCTCGGGTATCTGGATTTGATGATGGAGTCTGTTACGATTTTGATAAACACTTGAATTTTTCATACAAAAAACTGATTTTTTCTATGTTACTCAAAACATTTTATATGTTCTTAAATTATTTTAGCATATAGCTACAATCAAACAAATCTAAAATGAGTTGAGAATGCAGACTAAACAATTTCAGAAGGGTATCAAAACTTCGCCATGGGCCAGTTAACGTGTCGTGTTTCGTGCTTTTCCATTATTCTGCTTGTTGCTTGGGGCTGTTTTATTGATTAACAATGATGATGATGCAGCTGAATCACGAACTGACCTTGCATGCCACAGGCTCAAAACACGGCAGTTCCGTTCGCCAGACCCGCAATAGTGTTGACAATAACAACTGTTACAACAACAGCAGCAACAACAACAAATGAGAAAAGAAAAGGCTAGTTAATTTGCATACACTGCGACAGCGCTTTTTGGCAGGGCTGCCAAAAAAAAAAAGAGAAAGAATAATGGTAACAAGAAACGATTGTCATTTTTTTTTTTTGTTAGAATACCAGAAAAATTCTAATGCATTTACAGGCCGCACCAGGCCCAAAAACAACAAAAATGCAGGGTGTGCCGGCAAAAACAAAACAAGAGAGACATATTAGCCAAGGCCGCAGGCTAACGGATATGAGTCACCAGGAATCAAACTGGATATAGCAGGTTAGCATACAAGAAAATATACAAAAAAAAAACATAAACAAATGCATCAGAGAATTCATTTGATAATAAAATTCAAAATAGAGAACAAATTCTCCAACAATAATAACAGACAGATTGAAGAACAAAAGTTTTCTTTAGCAAATTATATACCCTATATATATCATTTCTGTTTGTCATAAAAATGAAGACAATAGTTTTTTTTAGATAATAAAACTCAAATAAAACTTCTCTTGTTAGACATAAGCACGTATATACCCTATATATGCTTTGCAGTTGATGGCATAAAAATGAAGACAATGGCTTTTCCGGAGCTTGTGGTTGGGATTGCGGCATTGCGCATACGCCGCATTAGCCACCGAAGCGGTTTATAAACTGCCAGAACAATGGCAACGAAAACACACACACCGAGCGACAATTTATGGATGGCACTGTTGTGTTATCTAAAGGCATTTCATAAAAACGCTCCTGTTGTGTTCCCCTTGATCTCGGGACTGCCTCGTAATTGATTGGCTTCAGCATCGCTGGCTGCGCAAATGTTTGTCGTTCCCTCAGCAAATCGGCGACTTGTCAGCGACGGCAACTTAATCTTTAAAAATCTGTCAAAAGCAGAGATGTGTGCCCCGGCAGGAAAATGTTTTGCCGCAAAATATGCTAATGAATTTCGCAATTCCAGAGAAGTGTGTGTGTGTGTGTGTGTGGCTCCAGTTTTTTCTTTTCTTCTTTTATTGTTTCTTTGCAAACAAAAGTTTATTGAACCTTTCTGTCGTGCGACACGCGCCTGTGTGTCCAAAGGGGGCTGGGGGGAGGCGTGTCTAAGCCTTAAAGAAGATATACACATACCCGTGCATATGTGTGTGTGTAGTGTGTTTATTTATTGTTTTCGTGCGCATAAATTATGTCAAGTTGTATTTCTTTGCACATACATTTTTCTGCTTTGTGTGTAATTTATAAAAGCTTTTTTAAATAAAAATTATCAAATTGAATTTTGAATGTGCACCTTTATGAAACTTGATTAAAAAAATATTTAAAATAAAGGGACAAATTAATTAATTATATTTCTCGAAAGCATTAAATACATTAAATTGGTACACAAATAACGTATACGCAACGTGTTCTGACTTAGCTAGCAGAATAGCTTGAATAAAAATAATTTTATACAAATTTTAAATAGACAAAATTTTTCGTTTATTCAATTTAGTTTAATGATTCCAGATTCGATTCGATTGCTTTATGGAAAATTCGCTTTAATATTTGTAGACGCATCTTTCGGTTCTCCCGCTGCAATTGAGGTCAACGTGGGGCATTCGGCTGGATATTTTCGAGGGGGGAGGGCAAGGGGAAAGCAGAGCAAACTCATTTGCCATCAACAATAGGAATACAAAAGCAGTGCAGCAACAAAGCTGAGCCGAGCGGTCAACGTGACACAGATGGATACACAAATTTGTATATTTAGAAAATGAAAGAGAGTCGAAGGGGGGATCCATGGCAAGGGTGGACTAACAAAGGGATTTAAATGGACATTTGCCTGCACCGAGGCGATCAAAATGCTAAAATTATGCAAACGCAAAACTGGCAGCACATTGGGGCTAAAACGAAATGCTGGTCAAGGCAGTGAAAGTTAAGCACATGAAGCGAAGAAAGGACGCGTTGTTTGAGTGACCTTCTTCAAGGAAAACATTACGAAGGCTTTAGCGAGTGCGTGTGTGTGCGTGTGTGTGTGTATGTGATTCAGTATGGATATGGCGACATTCGGTCGTCGGAAAGCAGACACCAAACTAGCGTTGAAAGCATAATAGCAGACAGTAGCAGCAGCAGCAACGACAACAAAATGAAGAACATTAGCAACAACAACAACGACAACAACAACAATAACAGCAGCAGCTGCTGCCACTTGAACAACAACAACAACAAGTACGTGGGGGCACTCTTGAGTACAGTTACAAGTTTTTTTTTTGCGTAACGGGCAGCTAAAAGCAAACGCAACAACAACAATCTGAGGAAGCATTTCAAGTTGAGTTCTCTTTGTTCAGTTTTAGTTGAAGTCACTTCTTGATTTTTCGTTTGGCTTTGGCAACATTTTCATTACTTACAGCAAATCTGCAAGCACACACACACACACATTCACATCCACACACACACAACCGTGCTGCTCACACATGAAACACATTTGAAAATCTTATTGTCGAAGAGCACATGTTAACTTTTCTTTCATCATGCAAACTGTTTATGTGAAAATCGGCGCGCCGCGGCTCGTTGAATTTGAATTGGCTGAAAGACGACGGCGAACTGAGCGCGAAAAATTCAAACTAAACAAACGCAAAATGAAAACAACAAAAGAAAATTAAACGAAATTTTTTTTTGTGTCTATTTGTGGCGTTGGCGGCGACAGCGACAGCGACGACGACGACGACGACGACGGCGACAACGTTGATGATAATAACAAAAATTTGGGACTACGTTTCCGAGCGTGTTGTGCGCTTTTCCACATGCTGCGTTGTACTCAGCTGGAAAAGCGCTTGCCACACTTTTCGCTCGCCGTCTGGGCAACTGTATATATGTATGTTTGTATGTACATACATACATATATGTATATTCTATGTCTTTTCACTCTCGAATGCAATTTTCGCATGCGAACAAAAGCTTTGGCGCCCCAAAGCTTTGAGTTGTTTTTTTTTTGTTTAATTTTGGTATAATTATTTCGACTAGGCACAAGTTGGCAAAATAGACATAATCAGCGCTTGTTAAATACAAACACACAAACAGTTGAGAGAAATAATTGCCAAAAAAAAAAATAAAAATGTGTATTCGCATTTTAGCTTAAAGTGTGATAATTGGCCAAGCATTGTTCATAAGATTCAACAATTTCCCGGCTATTCATGACTTTCACTGCAGCCCACACACGAGCGAATTTTGCAACTCGCAGACGTTAAGGCTCAGCTTCGATTATTTCACTTTCATCTCTGTCTCGCATTTGCTCTATAAACCTGCTTTTTTCCATGCATCAAATTTCCCATAATAATTCCCAACCCATGTTTACTTTGTTGTTTGCAATTTGTTTGCACATTTGTTGTTGCTGTTGCTCTGTTGCATGTCGCTTGGCGCTTGTGGGTGCACATTTCGTGCACGCGCACTTGAAAGAGCGCGAGAGCTTTCGCCTCAGCACCTCCGAGAGCCGAACGCCGAGAGCCGAGAGCGAAAGCTTTCACAAATGCCGCAAACGTTTTCATTTCGCTTATTTTTTTTGTGCGGATTCTGCGCGCTGTTTGCAAATTCGTTTTATGAATGAAAGCTTTGCAGAACAAAATGTACCAAAAAAGGAAATATTTTCGGTTTATTTTAAATAAGTTTGGGCAAAATAAGCATGAAGACACTGAATACAGAGCGTGCTCGACTGACAGATACTACTCAATTTAATATAAAAATAAATCATATTTAAATTAATTCTGTACTTATTGATAATGCTTTCAAATGTTATCCTGAAATATGCAATTTTCTGGAAAATTATATGCAAACAATTCCTATTAATTTTACATCAATTTTTTTTCGTATATAATTTGTAGGTGTCGCATGGCAATTATTAAGCTCAGGGCTGGGCAAACTTTGTATTAAAAGCCCGAAAGCCATTAACTAAATTGGCTGAGGGTAAAAAAAAAACTATTAGCGGCACACTGGGCGTATGAGTAATAGATTTATTTCACTGTGCGGCAAAATACTTTAATGTGCTTAAATCGTATTTATTATATATGCACACGTGCTTATATTTTATTGTTTGGACTTAAACACATCAGTTTGTTATCTTTTTTAGCCCGAAATTAATCGATGGCGCTCAGCTGTTTTGTTGCACAGTGTTCTTTTTTTTTTGTTTTTGTGTTTTTTGAACATGGCGGCAAGCTGGCTGCACAGTGCGCGGCTAATTAACTTGAAGTCAGACCAAACGTGAGCGTCGCAGCATTAAATATGCACGACTCAGAGGGGGGGAGGGAAGCGGGAAAGGGGGAACAGAGTTACAATGAAGTTGACAGTCCCGGCGAGTGCTGCTGTCCCACATTTTGTGACTGTAATTACACCTGACTGGACTAGGCTGGACTGGGCTGGGTTAGATTGAAAGCCAGTTGGAGAACGGGAGATTGCGGCGAATTATGATTAATGTAATATTTACACGCACGAAGACTACAACAACTACAACGCTTTGTGTGTAGAATTAGCCATTGTGGGTCATTAGTTGCGCTTATTGAGACGAGTTGCTGAGGCACATGGGAAACAGTTCAATGCACTCCCCAAAAAGAACATGTTAATGAGGCAGTAAAATATAATAAGCCACCGAAAATAGCGACAGAAAGAAATATAAAAACAAAACAAAAGCCACACACAAAAGACGGACAGAACAACTCTTCAATGAAAGCGAAAGCCAAACAAACAAACGAATAAACGAAACGAACGAAACGAACGAACGAACGAACAACAGTTGCCCCATTGAACAAGTGGTTGCTGGAGAGAGGTCAACGTTGAATTGATTATGAAATTTGACACACATGCCCGAGATCTATTTCCCACTGTTTCTCTCTCGAGAGAGAGAGACAGATTTGATGCTATCCATATACAGTGATACACTGATACAAGTGTTAATTCTAATTTGTAAAGAGTTCTAATTTGTGACAAGTTCTAATTTACTAAACTAACTCTCAACCAGATAATAATGATGATGTAGAACATTGCTAATTGTAACATTTTTCAAAATGTCAATTTCATGGGGATTTCTAAATTCGATATGCAAAAATGTCAAGTAACTTAAAGAAGAAATTTAGTTTGCATATACATTTATATAATTGTAATTTCATTTCCAGGCTTCCACTGTACTCATTATACACTGTACTCACAATTAAAGCGACGCCCAAGGCACGCAAGTTGTGCTGATGTCAGCGAGTCGAGTTTATGACTAATGAAAAGTCCCCGGTAAATAGTTCTTATCACACATAATTTTAAGCTTTGAAGCGCTTCGTTAAATACTCCATTTTAAACATATTTAAAGTTATATTCAATATTTATAGGGATTCTAAACTAATGAAAGAACAGTTATTAATGACGAAAAAGTGAAACTATTGCATTCTTTGTGTTCATTTTTTTTTTGTTTTTTGTTTTTTTTTTTGTTATTGAGGCCACAACGTTTTCAGATATTATCGTCACCTGAGCGTGATAAGGAATCGCCTGATGGAAAATCCAACAGGTCGCGAGTCGTAAAATCACTGAAATTGCACGCACCTCAGTGCTTATAGGGGCAGACGAAATTGCTGTTTATTTGCCGCAATCATAATTATTAAAATAAGCAAACGACTATTTGATAGGCACTTTAAAAGTCGCTTTCGAATTTTATAAATAATACAAACGGCGTGATTCACGACGCGTGCGCGTCTGATAAGAATTGCCTTTAGTTGTGCCTTAGGTACAGTAGACACTCGCAAACAGTTCATTTCGGGAATAACCCAAGGCTTAACAACAAAAATCAAATATAACATATTCCTAGTTATGGTCTTATCGAAAAGTTTTGCGTTTTATATTAAACTAAAAAACTTAACATTTTAACGAACCGAACCTAAAAGCTAGACATTGGCTCGAACCGCGAACCAAACCACCGGCAATTTTGTTTTTGTTAATGAAATTTTTGTTTCAGAAATTTGCAACTTTAATTGTTGAGCATTTTCAGATTAGGAAATTATCAGGCAATCTGTCTCATATAGTCTACATAAAATATATACATACATATAAATGATATAATACAATACAACTTAATAATGTATTTTACAAAACCAGAAAATATTTAATTAAGCCCCTTTTCATGGTTTCTTTAATTTCCTCAGAAACAAAACTGCATAGTTTTATTTGATTTTGCATGGTTTTTTTAAATAAATTTCTTTTAGAGGTGGTTTTGCTGTTCCAAAGCTCTTGCAAAATAGTTTTTTAAATATTGAATTCTGGCATATCGATAACCGATTGTTTTTAGGATATCCAGCTGAATGGTAGTTTTATGTTAGCGGGTTTCAGCGATGGTTTACTGTAGTTGCTATCAGCTGCACAGGTGCTCAGTGTACTTGCACATACATACCATATACTTATATATATATATATATACATACCTATACATATATTATAGATACGTATATTTGTTGGTGGTACTTACGGTGAATATGCTGCTCTTGTGCGCTCGATTGCGTATGACGAGGCCCGCTAAGGGCTTTTTCACATAGATTTTTGGCATTTTGATGCTTCTGATGAACTACGTGGCCCAGCGTTTGCTTCCTTCTGATATGCAGCGAGTGTCTATTGTGTTTAGGTGTGTGTTTGTTTTGGGTTAATCGCAGCCGCTGGAGCCGGGGTGAGGTGAGGTGAGGCGCGGTGTGTTCCGTTCGGCGGGGGATGCGTCGCTACTGTTTTTCTTTTATTAGGTGGCACAGTAACAATTTGCATACATTATTACATACACTCGCGGCGTTTAATATAATACTTTAATTTAACGTCAGTCACTTATTCTTTGCTAATTCTATTCTATTTATTGAGCAACAACAACGAGGCGCGCTCGATGTCGATGATGCCTTCGCTTGTTGGCAATTTAATTGGCGGCTGCATCGTCATCCCATTGGATGTTGGTGTATAAGTCAATTTTCGGATATCAACGCACTACTGACAGCTTGTTAACGGGGCTGCAAGCGGGACAATGCGACGGCACGGTTAATTAAAATTGCCAAATTAGTTCGATTTTACAGAAAATTTAATGCGTTCGTTGCAAACACGGTCCGAAATGCGAGCAGGGCGCTTTGTTAGCGCTAAATAATGGCAAACGCGTTCTTGCTGCTGCTTCTGCTGCTATCGCTGGTTCTAGGGTTGCCAATGCGTGGGTTATCGATAACTATTTAACATTCTTGCAGTGGCTGCACAACAAAATAAAAAACAACATTTAGTTTTCTTTGCAAATAATGCAATACATGTGACATTCAGGTGGGTCAAAGGGTGCCGTTAATGCTGCATATTAATTCAAATATTCGCCCACAGCTCAAATCCTTTAGTTCGTGCAAAATGGTGCGCGTTTTGTTTCTGCATCCCGATCTGGGCATCGGCGGCGCCGAGCGTCTCGTCGTGGACGCCGCCTTGGCGCTGAAGGAGCGCGGTCACGAGGTCAGCTTCCTGACCAATCATCACGACAGCGTGCACTGCTTCAAGGAGACGGCCGACGGCAGTTTTCCCGTTCAGGTCGTGGGCGATTGGCTGCCACGCCGGCTGTTTGGCCGCTTCTATGCGTTCTGCGCATACGTCCGGATGCTGTATGCGGCCGTCTATGCCAGCTTCTTTATGCCGGAGCGCCAGCAAGTGGACGTTGTCTTCTGTGATTTGATTTCCGTGTGTGTGCCGGTGCTGCGCCTGGCGCCACATCGACCCCGAGTGCTCTTCTACTGCCACTTTCCCGACCAGCTGCTCAGCGCACGGGAGGGTCTCCTGAAGCGTCTGTATCGGGCGCCCATCAACTGGCTGGAGGAGCACACCGTTGGCCAGGCCGACAAGGTGCTGGTGAACTCCAAGTTCACGTTGCGCGTCTTCCAGGACACATTCCGGCGGCTAGCCACCGCACCCGACGTCCTCTACCCCTCGCTGCACACCCAATACTTTGACAAGATGGAGCACAAGCTGGAGCAGCGTGCCGCACTGCTGGAGGAGCCGGTGCATGCGCGTGTGCCGCGCAACTCCTTCATCTACCTGGACATCAATCGCTACGAGCGCAAGAAGAATCACGCCCTGGCGCTGCACTCGCTCCGGCTCCTGGGCAACATGCTGCCCACGCTGGACTTCAAGCGCTGTCGCCTGATCATCGCCGGCGGCTACGATACGCGCTGCACGGAGAATGTCGAGCACTTTGCCGAACTGGAGCAGCTGACCGCCGAACTGCATCTGGAGGAGCATGTGGTGCTTCTGCGTTCGCCAACGGACGAGGAGAAATGCCGGCTGCTTTATGAGGCGCACTGTCTGCTCTACACGCCGGAGAACGAGCACTTTGGCATCGTGCCGCTGGAGGGGATGTATTTCTGCAAGCCGGTGGTGGCCTTAAACAGCGGTGGACCCACCGAAACGGTGGTGCACACCTCCACGGGCTTCCTGTGCGAACAGCAGCCGAAGAGCTTCGGCGGCGCCATGTACCAGCTGTTCCGGGACGAGGCGCTGCGCCTCAAGATGGGCGACCAGGGCCGCAAGCGGGTGCAGCAGAAGTTCTCCTTTGAGGCGTTCGCGGATCGCCTCAATCAGATTGTCGAGGAGCTGCTGTCCGATAAACGTGAATAAACTTGAACTTGGGATTCGATTTAAATTTATTTTTCGCATGTTTATTTATATATATTTAGTTGCTTAACAAATCTTAAGAATTGCCGCCTGGGAGATCAGCTGGGGTCATCTTCTACTCGTCGCGCATATACAAATACAGATAGCCCAGATCCTTGGGTGGATTCTGTGACTTGGCCACCTTGCTGTCATTGAAGATCACCCACTCGCCCTTCTTCCGGATGTGGCACACATAGTGACCCACCTGGGCGGAGGTGCCCATGTGCGAAATAAATGCAGCCAGTTTGTATTTGCCGGTGCCGTCCCGGTAATTGCTCGTCGACGGAGCAGCCGCGTCAGTGGCGGCGTCAGCAACAGCGCTGCTGACGGGCGCTGCGACGGGCACATCGTCGATGTGCGAGAAGATCCAGTCGGTGGCGCGCTCCACGTTACCATCGGTGGCCTTGAGGGCGGCCACCGCCTGGCGCTCATCGAAGCCCATGCTCATGAGCATGGCGAGACTTTCGGGATTGGCAACGAAATCGGCGGCGGCGCCGTCGCCGATGCGATTGTTGGGCACCTCGAACGGTTCGGAAATGTCCGGATCGGCAATGTGCTCCATTAGCCAGTTGGAGGCGGCCTCGAGGCCGCTATTTTTGGTATGGAAACAGGCGCGCTTGCAGGCCTCCGGCGGAAAGCCCATGTTCACCAGCTCGGACATGACGTGCTCGTCGAACACAAACTTTGGCGACTCGGCGGCCGGTTCCGGCAGCAGCTCCTCTCCGGCCTGGGGGCCGCCACGTGAGCGCCAAACGCCCAGATCCAGCTCATCGGGCATATCGACCGAAACGTCCAGCTTCTTGGGCACCCAATCGTCGCCGAGCGTAAACTTGCCCAGATGGATCATCAGGAAGTCCGGCATGCTGGCCATGCGGGTGGACTTCTTGGCCGTCGTTTTGCCGTTGATGGCCGTCGAGTAGAACTGTTCGATCAGTTCGGTGCCGAAGAAGCGCTCGAGGCAGGCCTGCAGGGGCACCTTGTGCCGCACCAGATCCCGGTCGGGCAGACGCTGGCCGGTGGCGCGTGCCGCCTGATCCCGTTCCTGATACTCGCGCACCTCGTCCAGATTGGTGGCCTGCTCCAGCGGTATCGGCAGCCGGAAGCTGTACTCCTCGCGCGTCTTATACTTCACCTTGCGGCTGGCCATGCACTCGACGCGATCCTCCAGCTGGAACTTGAGCGCGTCCGCCGGATTGAACTGATTGCGCGAATTGCGATCGAGCATGGTCAGCAAATGCAAATAGAAATCGTTGGCATCCTGCTGCTGTTTGGTGCTAAACTCCGGATGGTTCTTGCCCACAATGTTCTTGAACATCGCCGGCGAGATGCCGGTCATGTGCTCCATATCCAATGCATTGGCCGCAATGCTGCTGTACTTGCCGGACTGCAGTCCGTTGCCCAGCTTGGCCATTTGTATATTGAAATCGTTGGCCGGATCGCTGGGATACTCCTTGAAATAGTGCTCGGCGCCGCTGCCCACGAAGCGACGCTGGAAATCGGGTATGACAAAGAGCACCTGCATCACGCTGTTGATGTAGCACGAGTTGCCCAGATTGCGCATGCCCGTATATCCGGGTCCGGCCAGCGGTTGCAGTTCGCTTTCGCTCTCGGTGAGCGCCGACCATTCGCCGATGCGCTGATTGATCTCCAGCTCCAGTTCGACCATTGATTTCTCGCACTTTTGCATTGCGGCCATGTTGATGCCGAAGTGGGCCAAGTGTTTGCCCAGATGGGGATCGACGACCATGTCGTCCTCCGGATAGGAGAACACATCCGATTTGCCGTCGGCGGCAATGGTGCCCAGCTTCACCGCCAGCGGATAGCCCGTCTGGCGATAGTGCTCCACGGCGTGATCGTTGCCGCCGCTGCCATCGAAGAACTTGCGGCCGCACAGAATGGAGCCGTCGGTCAGATTGAGCCACAGATTGTTGGTCAGATCGCATTTCTCGCACTGCCAGCCCGACGGCGGTATCTTCTTGCCGTTGTCCAGCTGCTGCAGATTCTCGGCATATTTGGACGCCTGACGCACCTCCCCATCCCAGGTGCCTAACGGATAACGAGCAGAGGCTCCAGTTGAGCTAACATGACTGAAATTGTGCACTTACCTGTCAGCGTGGCCTTCTCCAGCTTGGCGATGGCCGAGTCCGCCTCGATGACCGCCTCCACGGCCTGTGTGACGCGCATGGGCAGCTCGGGGTCCGGATAGGGCAGCTTCTTGTCGAGATGTGGCGCCACCACGATGCTGTACGTGTCCTTGATCTCGTACTTCTTGGCCAAATCAGTATCGTTGTAGCCGCCCTCGACACCAATCGCCAGACGTGTGATTTTACGCTCCGGTCCCGCCTCGCCCGGCTCGGGTTCCGTTCGCTCGCCGGCCGGCGATTCGCCGTCGCGCAAATGGCGCTCGCGCCGAATGTGCAGGAACACCGTGTTGCCGGTCTTGGCCGCGTACTCGCCCACGTACGCCTCCCCGAAACCGAGGAAGCTCTGCAGGGAGACGTAGAGGCCCGTCGGCGTCTCGGGATTGTCGTAGGAGAAGACGCACTCGTCTTTGTAGATCGCCTGGTTGCCGCTGGGCACGTTCACCTTTGAGAGCTGTTTGCGCAGTTCCTCCATGTTTGCTTTTGTTGCTTTTTACACTTTTCCTATTGAGTTATTTCAAATTGGTTTGAGAATTTTTATTGAATTTGCTTGCAGCTGCTGCTGCGACGCTTTTGCATTACTCGGCAGAATTGACAGGGCTGCCAACTCGTTGCCAACTCGCTGTTGAGTGCGAATTTTGTGCACTGTTTGCACCATACTAGGCGTGTGTGCGAACCAAAGCTGGCTGCTTTGCCACTCACGAGGCAATTCAAAACGACCGTTAAAAATTTAAATAAACAACAAAATTTCATCTACTTTTGCATTTATTACTCACTTTGAAAATTGTTGAATTCAGATTACATGCTTTTGGTTTTTTTGTTTTTGTTTTGGATACATACAATTTGTATTCGATATATATATATATATATAGAGTGTATATATATTTGTTTGTTGTTGGTTTTGCGTCGTTAACGTTTTTGAAAATTTGTTCTGCTTTGCATTTGACTCGCTTACTTGGCTAAAACACAGATTAACACGTTTATTAGATGCTTTTACGCATTGTAAAGACGCACACAATACATTAATGCATTCATATTCATATTCAAATTCATGTTCATATTCATATTCATATTCATATTCATATTCAAAAAAAAAAAACGCACACTTTTCAATTATCATTATCTAGATTTTCCATTGCCTCCTAATTCGACGTACGCTTTGGTATTTGCTCGTAACAGTTTAAAGTACAACAATAAGTTTAGTTAATAAGTAAGTACGTTGCATAATTTTTCTTTTAAATTATGTTACATTAATACGCACGTAATTACATACATAATAGATATATTTTTGCATAGATATCTATCTTTAGGGTTTAGAGATAATATTTATTTACTTTTTTTTGTTTTTGTTAGTGTATGTTGTGTGCGGTGCAAAAATGTAGAAAAATGTTATGGCCGTTTGATTTGTTCCATGTGCGTTGTTTTTTTTTTTTGTATTATTTTATTTATATTTTTTTTTCATAGCATTCTCGTATTTAAGATTTAATCATCATCAATTAATGCCGGAGGTTCATTTCACATATTTGTTAGAAAAAAAAAATTCACTTCATGTTCGCTTCTTACTCTTCTTTCGAACTTCGCTCTCCTCTTCTTAGCTATGCTAAATCATCGTTATTGTTTACATTTATGCTGATATATATATATATATCTATATATTCAAATTGTTTGCATATTTCCAGATAAGATAAGTTTGTGTTGGGTGCATTTTTTGTATATTTTTTATTTTTTGTAAAAAGAACTCATTTGCAAAAAAAAAAATATATGTTTAAACAACCGTTTAGTAACTTTCTCAAGTGCTTTTATACATTTAATCAAATCCTGGTCCATTTTATTAATTATGCATTAAGTAATGTTACTTTAGAGAGAGAGAGAGTATTTTTCACTTGAACCGACAAATCTGACCTAAACAGACTTATCGCATACGCTTCTATTCTGTACACTCGACTTACCTAACTAGCAATAACGCACACCAAAGACAGATATTATATATATGTATGTTTGTTTGTTTATATATATATATGCCTAAATGTGATAAATATGCTCGATTCGTGTTCTCAAATCAACACACAAAATACAAAATAAAACAATTTCATTTGATATCTGAGTAGGGATTATTGTTGGTTTTTTTTTGTTGTTGTTGTTGTTGTTTGTTTGTTTTTATTAATTAAATTATAAACTGAAAAATCTCTAAGCTAACGCAATTCTTTTGATTAATGTTTAAAGCTTAAATACTTTATCTTGTAAAATATATAGTCATATATATATAGATCTATATTATATAAAATACAAATACGTGTTTCTTTATGTTTGTTTGTGTGTGTGTGTATGTGTATATATATATAAATTAAAGCAAACTTAAAATATTTCAAACGTTTCTTGCACTGAATTACAAAGATAATTAAAAAAATCATCCCTAAATTAAGTTACAACTAAATTTGCAAAAAAATACAAAAAAAAAAAACTAAAGCTAAACCTATTCATTAAATACTATTAATTGTTAATTTTCTTGCATTTAATTGGGTTTTCTTTTTTCTTTTCTTTTCTCTTTAAGTATTTGCGTATTGCTTTTGATTTTTTGAGTACTTGAGTTCTCGGTTGGGAAAGTATTTAAAAAAAGAAACATAAAACAAAAATAAGGCAGATTAATTAATTTACGAAATGCATAATGAATATAATAATAATAATAAGTTTATCTTGAGCATATAATACTTTCGCTTTTCATTTAACACGAAAACAGAGAGAAAACAGACGGCACAAATACATACAAATATATGCAAATTACAGGCGTTGATCATAAAAAAAAAAAATAATAATCAAATAAATAAATTACAAGCTACATACAAATTAGGACTTGAGTATGTGTGTATGTTTGTGTGTGTGTGTGTGTGTGTGTGTTTGGGGGGTGTGAGCAAAATGAACAGAAACAGACGCTCAGACAAATCAAGTGCGAGGCGGAGTGCTCACTAGACAGTTTTTTTTTCATTTTTCTTTGTATCTTATTTTTTAGGCGCCACAAAACATGTCTTGTTTTTGTTTTTATTATGTGTTTTTTTTTTTGCAGTATTTCTATAGAACTACTCAGCGTAATTGTAGTTTTTTTCTATATATATGTATATATATAAATATATTTGTTTTCATTTGGAATTGTGAATGCTTGTTATGCAATTGTTTCATTTGTTGAGGGGATTGACGAGCCTGGATATTAGATCGCTCTGCTGCTCGAGTATCATGTTTAACATGCCCAGCCATTCGTCGTAGATCTTCTCGCGGAGCTCGCCTGGCACTCGATGGTGACTAATCGCTTGTTCGGGTCCGTCGATTTGATACTAAAGCTGTATTCGCTATCCTTCAAACGCTCCAACTGCATATGATTTAGCTGCGAATTGAGAATAAAAGGAGGAGGTTATTCAATGTCGCTTGAGGCAAGCCTATTCACTTGGCTCTCACCTGAACATGGGTGCGATACTTGAAGACGGGATTGCTGAACTGCGTCTTCAGCTTCTGTATGTCCGCAAAGATGATCACCTGCTGGAAGAGGAAGACCTGCAGCTCGCGCTGCTTTTGGCCCGCATCGATGGCGCACGTTAATGTGCCCTGCATTAACAGATTGCCCTGGGCGGTGATTTCGCCATCAAAGTCCTGCAGGCCGCGCAGCACCGTCATCATATCGTTGACCTTCTTCACCACATCCCTCATCTGCTCGAGGGCGGCCTCCAGCGAGGGCACCTCGCTGTACAGCTCGGCCAGTTGCGTCTGCTGCAGTATCTCCTTGATGAGCAGCACGTATTTGGTAATGCGCTGCACGGGCGTAATAATCAGCGTGCTCAACTGTAAATAATACAAATGATAAATATCTCTGTCTATAAATATGTATACAGAATTATATATGCAGAAACTGTTTGTCTTCAACAGACCAACGGCTTAATTTATGATCAGTTATATAAACTAATAAAAGTTATTTTGATGTTTTCTTTCTTATGTTTTCTTTTCTTTCTTTGTTTTTTCACTTACATCCCTGCGATGCTCCAGTCTCCGGCGTATCTGATCGAAATACTGATAATGCGCATTGACTATAAACTCGGAGAGCGGCTTGTTGCTGCAGAAATAGTAGTACATGGTAAACTTTTTGGCTGAGTTCTCGATGAGCGGACCCAAGTCCGCTGGTGACTTTTGGCAGTGGCGCAGAGCCCGCTGAAATTTGCTGCAATGATCGTTTGATAAGATTGATAACTGATTATAATTGAATATTGAATATTAGCTACTCACTCTCTGTGCCACTCGTAGATCTCTTTGATATTGTTAAAGACCAGATCCATTTTGCCGCCCTGCAGATCGACTGGTCGCGGTATCTCTTTGTTATTGATCTCCTTCATGTATCTGGAATTGAGTGGAGTATTAAAAATCAAATTCGAATTCCTTGTCAATATATATGTATATAGCTTACCCATTGACTATCATGTGCAAATCCTGCACATACGATGCCTCCGTGTCGGCCAACTCATCTAGCGTCTTTTGGCGTCTGTATAAAGCGTCTGCTTTCTTGTCGCTGGCATTGGTTTTGTTCTGTTTTTCGAGCGGGGATTATTCGTTAAATTAGTTTCAGTTTTGGTTTATGTTTAATTGAGTGAACTTTCACCTTATCATTGTTATCCTGCACAAAGCCCAATTCGGCGCGTCCATTGGTGGCAGCATTGTCTTCGCCTGCCACACCGCCGTCCACGCGGCTGTTCGACTCGTGTTGTTCCTGTTTAACACAAAAGTGAAACTCAGTTTGAAATTGTGTTTTCGCAGCAGCAATGCAAACAGAAACTTACCCGACTCATTCTGACAATTTGTTCAATTTCCGATAGTGGATTACCCTCTATTTTACCGGTGCTCGCCTGCAAGTGAACAATAGGACAATGGATTAGCGCCGATTTACTATCAACTTTTGCATACTCAAATTGAAATTCAATTGAAATTTGATATATGTATATGATATATATATAGTTTTCATTTCGATTTATACCAATTGAACAACTTTTTAGCCAAACGCCAACAAACGGAATTCGCATATTTGCATGGAGGTTGCCTCCACGAATGAATGCCGAGGTGCGATTACGAGTACGAGAACAGGTACAAATAGAGCTACAATTTCGGGCAGCGCCATAAACAAATATCATCATCATAATACACACACACACACACACACACACACACACACACACAAATACCGACTGGCAGCTGTTTATCTTAGGGCTGGCAGTCAAAAAACAAAAAAATGTTGAATTAAATTTTCTATAANAAATTTAGCACAATTTTTAAAAAGTTTTATTTTGCCAGCCAGATATTTTTTTTAAATCAAAGCAATAAATTATAATTCTTTGTTTTTTTTACTATTTGATAAAACTGATTGAAAAATTCATAACCATAAATATTATTTTTGCTGTACAGTTCGGCAAATATATTGTATATTTTTTGAGTTGAGATTAAAGCATAAACAATAAATCATATTTACATATTTATTATATTATATTTATTTTATTTTAAATTTATTAGTTGAATTTCAGCTAGCCCTGACTTGCAGCAGAAATGCGAGCACAGTAAATACTCGCAAATAAGAAAGTTTCGGTTTCAAAAATTTTGCCTATTTTTAAACACCGAAAATATTATTGAAACAAAATATTAAAATAATCTACTTGTTATTGAATATTTCAATTTTTGCATTAAAAGTAATGTGTGCGATTTCTATTTTAGCGAGTGAACACTGTATTTGTGTGTTATTTTCACAGATTTTCGTACAATTCGCGCTGTTTGCGAATTCGTCAATATGAGATTTTTTTTTGGGATTTGATGGAGCATGAAGGTGGGAAATTAATTGTATCAATTGATTCACACGCGTTTCGTTTGGCAGCTAAATAAGGAAATAATCCCAAGGTTCTAAATTAAAAGCACTTCGATTTTGGTTGATTTCAAATAAACTGGAAAATTTGTAAGTTAAATAAAAAACCAAAAAAATAAAAAAGGGAAAAGCTTGGCCAATTAAATTGTGTAACAAAAGGCGCCTGGTTCGATACGTAATATATGACTTAACTATATATACATATATATATATATTTATACAAAGGTAAAGGTATTTGACGTGTTTCTTTTTGGCTGACTTTGTGTGCTTTGCGATAAGGTTTTCGTTTGGGCGACGAGTCATCCGCCTTGTTTTTAGTTGGCTGCTTTAATTTATACATTTTAGTTAAATTTAGTTGCACTTGAGCCTAATTTAACTGCATTCAATTGCATTTCGCATCTGGCACTTACAAACAAACGCAGAAAGCAGCTCATCGCGCGTGTTTTTGTTTATTAAAATTGTTGAATTTATATAGATTTATTTCT
Source organism: Drosophila melanica (assembly GCA_004143765.1). Lineage (NCBI taxonomy): Eukaryota > Metazoa > Arthropoda > Insecta > Diptera > Drosophilidae > Drosophila > Drosophila melanica. The sequence goes on from SCDT01001077.1 coordinate 27,613, forward strand.
CTTTTCTTCTCTGTTTTATTTTTTTTTCGGTTTGTACCGATTTTGGATAATTGTCTATAATAAAATTTTAATTTTTTTTGCTGCCGCCGTTGCGCACTTTATAAGGATCGCGCTGTGGATATATCACGCCGTCGACGGCGTCGCATTTTGACAATATGCGAAATTCATGACACGAAACGAAATTTGACTGCGCGTTCGGACGCCAACTAGCTGACTGACTGACTGACTGAATGATGGCTGGCTGGTTGGTTGGTTGTGTGTGACCTGTGTCAGGGCTTCTATAGTTTACATATGCGTAGATGCTACCCCAAACCCTAAACACACACACACACACACACATACACACACTTAAGTACACCCACACAGCAATCAAAGAAACTCTCAATCAACGCTTTGCCACTTGTGGACAAGCGTTAAAATAATTGTATTGAATATACAATTGAGCGAGAGACTCAATTTCGCACACACACAGATGCGACAGAGATAGACAGAGACAGTGTGTGTGTGTGAGAGAGAGAGATAGAGAGACTGAGAGAGAGTGCGAGTGGCAGAAGAAAGAGCGCGCGCTGTTCTTGGTTCTGTGCGAATTCTTCAATTAATTCAAAACCGTCATATCAACAACAACAGCAATAAAATCAAGATGATGGCACTATTAAATACCCTATAAACAATAATTGATTCATACAAAAAAATGTTGTTTTTTTTTTTAATAATTTTATGTGTTTCGAAAACTATTTAAACCTTAAAATCAACACAAATATATTTGAAAATTCTAAAATTTGATATTTATATACCCTATAAAATACCAGTTTGAGTTATTTCAAGCAAGTTTAAAGTTGAAATATTTTCTAAATGGGTTTGGAAATGTTTAAAAACTATGTTTAAAGTGATTTGTATATATATATTATATTTGTTAAATCTGACACTTCTGTTTTTCTTTTCGTCTGAATAATAATAAAATAAAATCACAGTAAAATTGCGCAATTGAAGGCCAGACACATTTGCGAGTATTTCCTTAATTGGATAATGTGATTCTGATAACAGCGGGCAATGAATTTTATATTGCGGCTAATGAAGTAGGTTGCCAACTTTTAATTATGCTGGGCCCCAACGGGGGTGACTCCTCAAGGCGACCTGCACTGGCTGATATCATCGAAAAAACAACAACAACAACATTCGCAACTATTGAACATTAATGACTATGTAAATATATACAAATAAATAAAAAAAAAAGCTATAAGGAAAGGGCAACTAAACAAAGGTAAGTACGGCCAACGGCCTAAAAACACAATTGTTGCAAAAACGTTAACAAAAAAAAAGGCAACAACAACAACAACAAATAACAATACTAAGCACACAAATATGCGTAGACCAAAACTGGGTTAAAAAAAAAAAAAACAAAAAAAACTAAACAACTAAAAACCGAAAACAGTTCACACCCTGCCCCAAAAAGCCGGATAAACAAACAGATGGCACAAACAGGAAAATATAAAACAAAATTAAAATATATACAAAAATAGCAAAAAAAAAATAAATAAATAAATAAAAATAAATAAATTTTTGTTGCGACGAGCAAAAGTTTTACAAGGCAACGCGAATTTACATTAAATTCAACTAATAAGCCATAAAATAGAGAACAAGAAGCTGGCAAAAAGAAAAACATTCGAGCGACAGACGCAGACGACATTAAATTTATTGATGGAAATGAAGGCAACGGCGACGGCGACGGCGACGACGGATGCGATGTGCGGGCGACCAAGTGGCGACAGACTACACACACACACACAAACACACACACATACAGACTGAGAGCACGAGACAGCAGTCATCATTGCCATGTTGTTAATGGCCTCTAAAGACAATATGGCGACATTTGGCGTATAACTTTGAGAGTTGTAGCTAATCGTAATGGATATGTCATTCAGATTCAATCAAACGGACTCTTAATGCGCTCCCAACTTCAACAAGTGCCTAAAAATAGGCATATTTAAACAATTTTTCTGGGAACAACAAGCTGACAACGACAGCCAGATACTCTATAAACAAATGCAATAACAGCTGCAGCTGCAGCTGAATTATTTGATTGATATTTTTAGCCACATAAACATTGGCTGAAATGTAAAACTATTCCAGCTTAATTAAAAAGTAAACTAAAACTATATTTTCGAAGAAAGTTTTAAAAAAAATTAAAGAAATTGCATTTCTAAGTTATATTTTTTTGATATATTTTTCTTTAAATATTTAAACTAATGATTTTAATGTATGAATACCTCAAATACCTGGAAGATAAATCAATATATATTTCGATTTTGCCATTTCTGTTTTCTTTCTTTCTCGCCAGCTAATTTATTCTTGTGCATTTTTCAGCCATTTGAATGCTTTTGACTTTTCGCTCTGCCACGACAAATGCTGCGTTCAACATTTCCGGTTAATAAAGCACCCAGCGATTTATTGGCATCTCAGCCTTAGCGTAAAGTACAAATGAAAGAGCCACACAGGGAACCACCCAACCCACCCAAACCACCCACCCACTCAGCCAACAGATTCAATCTGAATCTGAATCCGAAATTTACCCACAGAGCGTTTTGCAAGCTAATTTGACTGAACAAAATTTATGCGTCGTTTAAATACGTGTGTGTGTGTGTTTTTTTTGTGTGTGTGTGTCTGTTTGTTGTTTGTTATTTTTCCCTATTGTTGGAGGCGTCGAGAATGTTAGCTACGTTTGTCTGTTTGTCTGTCTCGCTGTCGCTTGCCCTGCCCTTGCCGAGGCTTAAGGCGTGTGTGTCCACTGTCTCCACCTCACTCTCTCGCTCTCTCTGTCTCTCTTTCGCGCTCTCATTCTCTCTCTCGCTCTCTCTTTCTTTTTGATGAGCGTGTAAACAAAATAAAGTGGCGCATTTATGGCAAAGGTGGCTACCCCAACGATTGTGGCCACCCACTCAATCGCCCCCACACCACCCCGCACACCACCAGCACCACCTGCTGCTGCTGCTGCGATCTGTTTTATTTGCTATGTTTTCTAATTGAGCAAAGCGGGCAACTCGTGCTCGGATTGCCCAAGCACAATTTCCCTGACGTGTTTCTGTTTCAGTTTCTGTTTCTCTCTTTGTGGCTGCTGTTTGATTTCGTATTGAGAAATACGCATTCACAACAAACACAAACGAGACCAAAACAAACAAACAAACAAACAAACACAGGCACAAAGGCCAAAAGATACACACAAAGCCACAACAAGAACAACATTAAATGCCTGCTTGGGCGCGAGCAACTCTATTTGTATATTCAACTCTAAAGGAAGCTGACTCAAGGTGCTTAGCATATATATATATATATAAANAAAACTAACAAAAAAAAACAAACACTTGAAGAAAAGTCAGTTTAATGCAGAAAATGCGTCATCATCATTTACTATGCCTCTTACCTAAATGGGATCTTATTAATATATGTTAAAGAAATACAACAGACTTCGATATAATTTTGGTTGAATCTATATCTCAGGTTTACGCATTTAAAAAAATCTCAATATTTTTGAATTATTTGCCAAAAAAACTTCATTACTCACATCCGAAACATTTTTCTTTTTTTTAATGTATCGCAAAATTGTATTTTTAAACGGAAATTTAGTATTGTTTTTAGTATTAAACATTGTTATAGTATTTAT
>SCDT01001078.1:1211-24602 GCA_004143765.1 Drosophila melanica
AAGAGCGAAAAGCCACTTGAAAAGCCACACCAGAAATTTTTGCGCACGTTCAAATGTATGCGCGTTACTCATCTTAGTGTTTATATTGTCTTTGGTTTGTCCGTTCATCAGTCCATATAACGTAATTTTTTTAAATTTGAAACTAGAGACTCGAAATTTGGAATAGATACTCGTGCTTACCCGATTCAGATAAAGTATTAAAAGCGTTTGTCATTGTGGGCGTGGTTAATCGATAAAATCCATACATCCTTTAGATTTAAGGATACATACATATCATTTTTTCCGGGCACATTACTGATGACATTCCTTAAAATATACACAATTTTCTTTTGGCTACTTTCATTGAATGCGTAGCAAATCGATAAAATCTATATAGCCACAACTTCTACAGCTGTACAGTTACGATCGAGCCGAAATAATGTTTGCTGCACACTCTCTCGCACTCACAAATCGCAAATATCTATATTTAAGAAAAAACCAATACTAATTAAGACAATCCTTATCACTTATCATACTGTAAACGAGTATTGCGCGGTCAGTTACACCCGACTGAAACATTCTTACTTGATGTTTATTTCCATTTGGTTGCAGTCGTTGGCAGCCGCTCCCAAAGGCAGCGCCGCCGTCATCCACGCAACCCAAAAACACTTGAACGCCTTTGAACGCATCGCAGCGGAACATGCGGCGATTGGCGCACAACAGGAGGCACAGCGCTTGGCTTTGGCAGCGCAGTCGGAGCACAGTGATATTGACGATGGACAGTATCATCCATAAGTTGCCAAATTGAAGATGTGAATTTAATAAACGTTTAAAATAAAAACTCTTTTTTATTGTTGTATACTTAAATTTATTATTATTTTATTTTATTGTTTTTTTTTCTTTCAACGAACCGACCGTAAAGTTTTTGTTTACAACTGTAAAGCTTGCAGTGCTGCCAAATTATAAAAAGTAATTAGGTTATCAGTATTGAGAAACTGTAATTATTCATAAATAGCCATTTAGTGGTCAGTTGGAACAAAACTTAAATTTCGTGTGCATATTAGTTTTGATCAAGCAGAGAACTGAGTTTATTTTATTACCCATACGTTACTTTTGCCGTTACGCTTGAAGCATTTTAATAGATAATCTGTACTTAAGGTTTGATAATATTTGTTTTAGTTTTTAAGTCTTAAAATAGTTAAAGCTTTAGCTGTGATTTTGTTCTAAAGCTGGCAGACTGAATATATAAATATATGAATATATTAATTTTTGTATTTTTTGTTTTTTTTTTAATGGATATCCACCTTGCGAGCTTATGGTCCGTAAAGAGTATTCGGATCTGATGGAAAATTCAATGTAGAAACACGCTCTTAAAAGTGATTTGAGAGCAATGCAATGGTGAAAAAGACAATTTTCACATCGCAAATCAGATTTTCATGGGAAATTACACGACGATTATACACTAGTTACAAGATCAGATATGATCAATTCTGAATTAATAAAGTCATGAAGTAATCACACAATTATAGCAAAGAAATCTTAAATACTAATATATATTCAGTACTTAAAAGAGAGACTTTTCTCTTATCTCGTTATCAGCATAATAAGCAAAGCTCTCCCATTTTCGTATAAATCTGCTGGATTGCCGCCTTTGTTTCGCATTCAGAAACAGATTCTCAGCGGAATACGAAACGGAATGCGTTCAACTTTGATCTGTGCCTTTGTTCTGATAGCCGTGGTGCTTTGTGCGGCGTACGAGGTGCCGGAGGCCCAAGTGCGAGTGTTCTATCCGAAGGGATTTGAGGTCTCCATACCGCACGAGGAAGGCATTTCCCTGTTTGCCTTTCATGGCAAACTGAACGAGGAATTCGACGGCTTGGAGGCTGGCAGGTGGGCTCGCGACATACCCAGTGCAAAGAAGGGACGTTGGACGTTCCGTGATCGCGACACCGTACTGAATCTGGGGGACACGCTCTACTACTGGACCTATGTTATATACAACGGCCTTGGCTATCGCTATGATGATGGCGCTTATGTGGTCACCGCATATACCCCAAAATAGTTAATCGTAACATAATGTAAAAATAATTATTAAGTTTTCTATATAAATATATTTTAAACTATCTACAATCTATATAAATCTATAACTTATATAAATAACAAGTAAGAAGGTTGCCGTCGGATGTAGCTGATATTTTTCGCCTCGATATTTGGTGGAAGTCATTGGGGTAAGTCAAGTCTCTAACTTCAATACGTTCATAGGACAGACGGACGGAAGTAATGCACTTTTGCGAAATACGTAGATACGAATAGATTGTTTGGATATATTGCAGGAATGTGTTTAGAGTATTTTTAGACAAGAACTTGTTTTTATCTGCGTTAACCTGTTTATTGCGTATTCTTTTCACTATGAACGAATACTTTTGAACAGATTTAAAAAAAAAATGGGAATGTGACAGTTTGTTGGCTTAAAGCGAATGTTAATGAAATTCGAAATTTTGTAATTAATAATGAAGCATGGCATGTTTAATACAGTTTAGTCAACTGATATTTAAATAAGTTAAGCAAATGCTTAAAGAAAATATATTTCATGTACACTCAAAGACGCACTATGCGATGTACTCAATTCGTTTTTCTTAAATAAAATTTGCAAATATTTCTGCGCTTTTGAACGTTTTAATTAAATAATGCATTATTGGAACGGATCGCTGAGCAGAGCCGATATAAATTCGACTATGGAGCAGTTGCATCTAGTGTCTTCACTAAAATTTACTCTCTCAAGTGAGAGAGGAACGTTAACTTAAAAGTTGCTAAGCAGAACTTTGGCGAATTTTCTCAGTCTTTATCTGCGCCTTTGAGCAAGTGCGATCGTATTTGGATTAGGTTTGAAGTTTTAGAATTAAATGCAATTTAGTGCTGCATTGAGTGGGTGCTAAACTAAAATCAAGATTACACTTTTCAGTTTAAGCTTTGAATGCCAAAGTGGTTAGTTTGTTTTACGATTGAATCAACTACTGTTAACGAACTTACGTCGATACGTTGTTTATAAAAATAATATCGATTTGTACTCAATTCAAGCCGTTTCGAAGATTAAATCTCTCATGACTCAATATATGGTTAAGTAACCGCAGTAATATTGAGTACTTAATTTGAGTACTTTACGTATTTACCGTACTACTGACACCTAGCTTACAACTTTTAAGCACGGATTACTTGTTTATTATTTCCATTATACTTTTGTCAGACGTTGGTCACTTTCTGACCGTTTGTTAAGCTAACATTTTTAATTTCTATTTTAACAGTAAGCAAGCTAATACAATTACAGCGCAACGTGAACTAATTTTATTCATTTACTGTAGCGAATTCGCCAGCCGAGCTAAATTGGTCTGACGCAATGGTCTTTATACAACTTCGGCAGCATTCAAGTAGCCCTACTTTTATAATTTTTGCTTTTTCGTGCAAATACGCAATTTGTTACTATCGTTAAACGCTTCATTGCCACCTGGTCTTTTACTATCTTATCTTTTACTTAAATTTCCAAAAACTAAATATTCCTGATCTGCGTAGAATATAATAAACAAAATTCGGTGACTCTTTTTTCATAGACTCTGATGTATGCTAAGAAATCCAAGTCTTAAATCGATATTTATCGATACTAATTAAATGAAGCTAGATATCTGCGAACGGTATTGGAGAATTTATAGTTAAAAAGTTGTAGTCTATGGTTTTGTAGTTTCCGAGATAGACAGACGGAGAGAAATACAAAACTGATCAAGAATATATTGCTGCTGTGATTTGTAATCACTTTAAAGTCAGTCTGCTGAACGCACCCAAGGCCAATTGGTTGCGTATCAATTTGAGTTATGTGCCGCTTTTTTTCGATTGTTTGTAATCAGTGATAGATCACTAGTTGTTCGTTTACTGTTAAATTTCACAGCGTTATGTAAAAAATCACATCAGCAGTTCGGCTCGCTTAGATGAACGGCAATCAGTTCAAATTTGCTAAGCGTCGAGATGAGAAATTTATGGACCCTGATGCTGCTGATGAAAGCGTCGACGCTGGCGGCATATCAATCATTGTATGGAGGCAGACATGAAGGAGGCGAATTAATAAGCGGAAGTGGAAGTGGAGGACCCTTTGCGACTAATTTGGATCGAAAAGCTATTATAGCTGGAAGTCAGAGTGGAGGAGTTTTTGGGGTTACTGGAAGTATGACTGGAGGTGGAGAATATACTGGAAGACCCTTTGGACAAGGACAAGGCGAATTAGTAGAAGGAAGTGGAAGTGAAGGACCCATTGCGACTAATGTTGCAAGTCAGAGTGGAGGACTTTTTGGGAGTACTAGAAGTATGTTTGGAGGCGGAGAATATAATGGAGAACCCTTTGGACAAGGAAGAGGCGAATTAATACATGGAAGTGAAAGTGGACGACCCTTTGCGACTAATGTCGATCATAAGGGTAATATAGCTGGAAGTCAGATCGGAGAATTCTTTGGGGGTACTGGAAATATGGCTGGAGGTGGAGAATATAATGGAGGACCCTTTGGACAAGGAAGCGGCGAACTAATAAAAGGAAGTGGAAGTAGAGAACCCTTTGCCACTAATGTCAACCAGAAAGCTATTATAGATGGAAGCCAGAGTGGAGGAGTTTTTGGGGGTACTGGATATATGGCTGGAGGTGGAGAATATAATGGAGGACCCTTTGGGCAAGGAAGAGGCGAATTAGTAGAAGGAAGTGGAAGTGGAGGACCCATTGCGACTAATGTTGCAAGTCAGAGTGGAGGGGTTGTTGGGAGTACTGGAAGTATGGTTGGAGGCGGAGAATATAATGGAGGACCCTTTGGACAAGGAAGAGGTGAATTAATAAAAGGGAGTGGAAGTAGAGAACCCTTTGCCACTAATGTCAACCAGAAAGCTATTATAGATGGAAGCCAGAGTGGAGGAGTTTTTGGGGGTACTGGAAATATGGCTGGAGGTGGAGAATATAATGGAGGACGCTTTGGACAAGAAAGCGGCGAACTAATAAAAGGAAGTGGAAGTGGAGGATCCATTGCGACTAATGTTGCAAGTCAGAGTGGACGAGTTGTTGGGAGTACTGGAAGTTTTTTATATTGTTCTTTGTGTAAAAATATATTTCGATTATATTAGCCTTTGCTAAAGTATGCAACAATATGGGTAAAAACTACAACATTATCAAATCGAAGCCCACAAATAACGTTTTACTTACCAATTATGTGCACTGCAATATTAAAGCAGGAAATGGCTATGGCTATGTATTTAGGTGATTTTCCAGCACAATTAGCCAGTGTCAATTGTTCATTAGCCCTGTTCTTTTGTACTTGTTGGCATGCGTAGGCACGCACAAATGTTCACACATGGATACACATACGTACCCAAATACTTTTGTTTCTTCTTCCGTTAGCTGTCCATAAGACAGGGGTCCTCTGTCAATCGACCCCCTCCAGATTCCCGCTGCCCACGGGCACAGCACTGCAGCTGTAACTGCCGTTTGCTGGCAAGCAAATGTGCCTCAAAGTATGCAACACAATTGCAGCCATGGCCAAAATTGTACACATGCAATTTCAATTGCATTGGACATTATGCTTCATTTTAAATAAATTATAATCAATTCGGCAAATATTTAGTTTATAATAAGGCGTGAATTTGGATCAGTACATGACGTTCGTGGGGCGGAAAGCAAATACTCCAAAAAAAGAGTTGAATTTTTAAGCAATTTACTTAAGAAATGGACGAAGTCGTCGCCGGCAACAGTCACAGCCACAGCAGACGGATTAAGATCAATTCCTCTTACAACGACCACCGCGAGAGTGGAATGAGCCACCACCAAAATCAATTCAATTTCACAGCATTTTTAAAAGGTGCCATAAATTGGATCTGTCTATCAGGCTCATAAATTAATATCTAAATTTATATATTCTTTGTAAATACTGTAAAAAGTACACCATCCCATATGTATCACCTGTGATCTATTGTTTCTTTCCCCTAAATGTAAAACTCGATTAAGTTTCCACTGAAGTTAACAGAAAACCAGTTTAAATAAAATGTTCAAATTTTGTACGAGAAAAAAAAATTTCACAGTTGAAGACCTCTTGGCTTCATTGTTCCATTGTTTTTTAGTTCCTGCTGCAAATTCCACTTTATTTCAGCAAAGCCAACGTTGAGTGTTCGAGCGGGGGGCTGTTATATGCTACGATTCAGATATTTCTTACATATATTTCATACATATATAGCTCACAATAAGTACATAAATTAAATAACATTGCCAGTTATATATATTTTTTTGAAAATTATTTATACATGTTTTGATAAAGTTTTGGATTAACTTTAGGAGGTTCGCTTACGGCGCTTCCAGATCGAAGCCCAGTGATTTAGCTTTTTCGTCGATCCAACTGCGAAGGTACGGAACGTTCGCATAGACCGCTGGCACATCTTCCTTGGCGCAGTCTATGCCCCATGAAACGATTCCCGCCATCTGATAACGGTTTTCCTGTCCAGGCAGCGTGCAGAACAGCGGTGAGCCGCCGTCACCTTTGCACGTGTCCTTGCCTTTGGTACCGCCAGCGCAGAGGAAGCTTGGCCGCAGCCGGAAACGATTACGCAGCCGTGTGTTTCGCAGCTGACCCTGGCACTCGGCTTTGCTGACTATGGGTAAATCTATACGCTTGAGCAGCCGCTCGTTCCTGTTGCTGTCCAGCTGGCGAGCACCCCAGCCAGTGGCATAGCACAGGGCGTTGCGGAGCTCCGCTTGCAACTTGGGCGTCTCGGGCGGCGGTAGGCAGAGCGGTTGGATGTGGGGCTGGATTTCGATGGGCTCGTCCAGTACCAGCATCGCAATGTCATTGAAAAACGTCTCGGGATCGAACTCCTCGTGGGTGATTATTTGCTTAATGCGGCGCGCCTGATTCTCGTGCGGCTCGTCGATGCTGTTAAGATCCCATTCGCCAGCGCGGGCTACCAGAGTGTGCACGGTGTGATTCTGTATGTTGTGGGCGCTCGTCAGGACCAGTTGTGGATGGATCAATGTGCCGCCACAGAGATACCGATTGCGTCCGCTGATCAGCGCGATCATCCAGGGAAATTCAGCAAAAAGCGAAACATCCGCTTGATACTCATAGTTGTCCCCATCGCGTATTAGGCCGTTCGGATTGCTATGCCCGCAGCCCTGGTACTTGAATTTAGCCAGCTCCTCAGTGTACGAACTCTCATTGGCGGTTACCTAAAGTCGGAGGCATGGTTAACGACAGTTTAAAGAGGTCCTTTCACTACAACCGATCGACTGAAGACTCACTCGCTGATCCACAGCACAGCAGCGATGCAGGGCTCTCGAACAGGACTGCTCGCCGATGCGCGGATTCAGAATAAAGCGTCCATCGTCGACAATGACGTTGTCCCGGCACAGCTGTCGAGGCACACATTCCAAGTTCTTGCCGCAGCTCTCATAGCCACTGGGCTCCTCCGTGGTTGTGGCTGTCTCGCTGTGTCTACTGGCAGTTTGCTGCGTGGCATCCCAGCTCTCGAGCTGCTCCCGATCGCAGCACACCAGCCCGTCACCACAGTTGCGCGCTATGCGCGGCGCAATCATACCGCGTCCCGAATCGTCCGTCTCGTTGCAGCGCTGCTCGGTGACGCACATTTCCTTTGTGCCACACAGTGACAACGTTTCACTCGATTTTTGGCCATTCATCAGCTGGCCTTGGGCCACAATTACAAAGGCCAGCAGCAGACAGTGCCAGTTCCGGGCGGCGTCCATCAGCAGCTTTGGAAGGTTGTTCACATGCAAAAAACCGCAGTATAATAAGGTTTTAGACAGTCAAAAGACGATCTTAAATATATATATATATAATATATGGATTTTTGTAACTTGTGGGCGTGGTCGAAAAACTCCTGTGTAGAGTAAGTCACAAAATATCGCAAACCGTCTCTCAAATTTGGTGGCTATAAAGCTGATAAAGATAAAAAACACATTAACTGACATCAACGTCTCTAGACATTTCAGAAATCCGATATACTCTTTTTAGTTTGTAACTATGTTTAATTAGTCTCAGCTGTAGTTGGGAGTCGAGCTGATAAGATAAATGTTCGTAGCTCGTTTCAGAGAGCAGAAAGTCTCCCGCTTGCATTAAGTAGGTTATCAATTAGTTGAATAGATTAAATTTCAAAACAAACATTTGATGATTAATTTTAAAAATTCCCATTTCAATATTGCATTACATGAAACTAAAATAATGATTTGTGATTATATACATTCATTTGTATAGAAAGATACGTTGAGTTCACTAGCTTTGTGTCTTCTATTTATATAATAATGTTAACTGCATTAACTTTTAATTTCTTGATTACTTCTTTTATTTGGCTACACTTAACTCACTTTTATAATTTACTTTCAATGTAGAATATTGGCAAACGTACTTATTGTTGTGCGCTTTGTTTACACAGATTTCAACTTCAACTGAGCGACTTGAAATCCATTTCGTGCATCTTATAGAACCGGCTTGGAGGCAATCGAACAGCAATTAAGCTCAACAATGCTGAATTGAGAGACAGTTTGAGTCGCAATAAGCTGCAACTATTTGTAGAAGAGAACATTAAATCGCAGAAAAATGATCATTTTCAGTACTCCCAGTTCTCTTTCAATAAACGCTTTCAACATTGAGCTAATAAAAGCTTTGGCAATGAATTCTCGTTATTTTGCAGGCAGTTGATTATCATTATAAAATAGATGAATGAAAGATCGAAAAACTTAGTTTTAAGCGCTACTTCTATGTGAATAGAACACGGTCGGTTAGTGGTTTTTTTATAGTCTATGTGCGGATTGTGTGTGTGAATATGTAAATAAATGTGAGTGGAGTTGATTATTCATTCAATAGGGGAAATTAAAAATGCCATTCTAATTAAAAATGCAGTTTTCTTTGTGAGAAATTAACTTTTTTAAAACGAATCAAAATTCTTTAAATCAATAAAATTAATGTATACCCCTTTATATATTATATAAAGAAGAAGGCATCTTAATGTCCATACTATATTTATCTATGCATGATCAGTATTAACCACCGCGTTGTATGTCTATCTGTCTGTCTGTCTGTATTGACCTGTCAATCTAAGAGACAATAAGAGTTTAAAGTTCAGGGTTAGAAACATGCCCCAATCTAACCCCAAGTTACGCACATTTATACAAATATACTAAAACATTTCAATAATCTATTTCAAGAAAGCTCATCAAGATAGCTTTAGAAATATACATTTGTATATATATGTCTGTTCTATTCTGAGAATTTTATTGTAGTTGTTTTCGATTGCATTGTAAACTTATAGATTAACACAGTGCTCTTATATTCAGACACAGCAATCAGCCGGTAGAAAAGTGCAGCTGCATCAAGGAATATTCAATTGCAGCTCTGTAAGTCGCAGCATACATATACATATTGTCAGTGACATAGGTGTATCTGTTTGATATGAAATAATGATGCATATGTTAATGTAAAGCACTCGATAAAGGGTTTCTCGAAACACAATACTAGTTTTAGTACCCTGAACCTGAATATATATTCTTAATCAGGATGACAACCTTATCTTTTGGAATTTAGATTCTCCTAACCAATACGCAGAACATTTCATTAATATCGATAAATATCGATTTCAACCTTTGGGTTTCTTACCATATCTCGCACACTATAAAAGCTATAGACAACAAATTAACGTTCGTATAAAGTAGTTGCATATTTTGATACCTCCGAATATTTCTCTTAATCGCCCGCAAATTGATACAATAAAAAAAAGCCCAAATCAAATACACGACTTGCAAATCGATTTCAATAATTTGTATAACAAACATACATTTGGTTTAGAAGAAAATCAAGAAATGTCAGTTTGTAAATTTGTGTATGTTTGTATGAATGCAACAATTTTGAAATGTTTGTAAAGATAGATCCCAGGGTTCAGGCTAACATTAACCTTATGCCTAAAAATTTCGGCTGTGTACACTGTTTCCACTATAACGAACGTTTTCAAAATACCGAATTTTTTTAAAAATAGCAATTATGATTAAGTCCGTGAATGGGTATAACACAGTCGGTAACGCCCCATATAATACTTTATTATATAATTTTTACTGTTATTTTATTGTCATCACTATAGCTCTAACCTATCAGTATTGGAGTTGCATACAAATATAGCTGTGTATCTGGATAGGTACTGCAATAGTAAATGCACAAAATGAATGAAGTTTTGAAGATACTCTCGATACTGATCCTCGTTTATGCCGCCTCAGTATTGAGCATATGTAAGAACGATCAGGTTTGCGTCAGCGAACAGCGCTGCAATGAAACCGATGACTCCGGCCGTGGTCTGCTCGGGCCACGCATTTTGGATTGCGGTGCGGGGCTTGTTTGCTGTGAAAAGGAGCAGTTGGAGAGCTACGAGGCCAGCGTGGCGAACAGACGATCGAGGACAGAGACAAAGCAGCCTCTCAACAGCGACCCACAGCTGGACTACAATAGCTGTGGCACAGCCAAATTGTGTGTGCCGAGGCACCTGTGCCGAACTGGCACCGTAAATGACGACGGTCGATATATAATTAAGCCCCGAATCGATAACAGCACCAATTCTGGATGCTTACCATTGGAAACTTGTTGCGCCGTTGCTGATCAGGTAAGCTGTACAGTAAGATTACATAAATACTACAGTAATCATATTTGTAAGCCCTAAGCCCATTGAATATGGCTTAAATGTGGATTAAATAAGCTAAAAAATAAGGAATCATCTACGATAGTGTAATTGTTAAATAAAGCAGGATAAACAACCGAGTCGATTTCGTCATGTCAGTCCCTCCGTCCGTCCGACCATATGTATGAAAGCATCGATCTCGCAAATATAAGAGCTAGACCCTGAATTTTTCGACTTTTAATTCTCCTAACCCATGCGAAGAACAAAATTATAATTTCTTTTTTCAATATATTTCTATAGTAAGAGAAAACGCAGCTAAAGCCTTCGCAGTTGTTATACTCGTTCACGAAGTTAAACTAATGTATTTGGGTTTGTGCAGTGTCCATCCAGCTGTCCGTCGGAAAGTAATTCTTTTCGTTGATATTCAAGTTAAATGTTGAATATATTATCGTGTGTTTCCGGAAATGGCGAATCGATAACATTTACAATTGCAAATCAATAGAAAGTGAACATATTCCCCAAATAAAAAGATAGTTCCACCAAATTTCGACCTTGATATTCCGCGCTACAATATTGGATATGCTTATATCTCCTACAGTTTTTAAGCTAGAGTTGCATAATTTGGGATTTTTATTAGTGGAAAGCTCCCCCAGACGACACAGAAAACATTTTTCGTGTAAGACCCCTCCCTCCATCCGCCCAACAAACAGAAAAATCGATATATCGCACAGATCGATAAGAAAATGTTTGACACGATAATTTTAAACCTCTTTTAAACTGAGTATTTTTAGAATATTTTTAAAATTAATTGGTTTTTTTTTGTGATGATTTTTTTTTGCAGTTGGATGAGAGCGAGAACCCAGTGCGACGCCATCTGAGGGACTTCAAGTACCAAGGATGCGGCTATAGCAATCCGGAGGGTCTCTACTATGAAATGGTAGGCTACAACGACCACGAATCGCGTTACGCCGAGTTCCCTTGGATGGTGGCAGTGATGGACATGCAGGCGAATTACGTGTGCGGCGGGACATTGATACATCCCCAGCTGGTGCTCACCAGCGCCCACAATGTGGCCAACTACAGTTCGGACTCTCTGCTGGCTCGTGCAGGCGAATATGACTTGAGCACCCAACGGGAGCCGCTTTCCTATCAGACTCGCCGCCTACGCAACATTTGGCAACACGAACTATTCAATCAACTGAACTTTCATAATGACATCGCCATGATGGTGCTGGATCAGCCCTTTCAGCTAGCGCCAAACGTGCAGCCGCTTTGCCTGCCGCCAGCGGAGAACTTAGCGCTGGAGTTGGAGCTGCGCGAGGCTAAGTGCTTTGCCATCGGATGGGGCCAGCGCAATATTAGCGTCAATTTCATGGAGCACATTCTGAAACGCATTGATCTGCCTGTGCTGGAGCACCAGCACTGTCAGAAGCTGTTGCGTGGCACAGTCCTTGGAAAGCGTTACCAGCTTCACTCCAGCTTTATATGTGCCGGCGGAATTGAGGGCAAGGATACGTGTAAGGGCGATGGCGGATCACCTTTGTTCTGCAGTATCGCTGGTCAAAAGGATCGCTTCCAGCTCGCGGGCATTGTTTCTTGGGGCCTTGAGTGTGCTACGAAGAATATTCCGGCGGCATATACGAATGTGCCATACTTAGTGTCCTGGATTGCTGACCAAGCAGCAAGAATTGATATAAAGCTAGAAAAGCCATGAAATGGACATCAAAATAGCATCTTTATTATTTTATGTTGTGAAATATGTAGTCAAGTAAGATTTTTAAAACAAATTTGGTAAGGTTATTAAAGATATTTTTGCAAATTTTATCAAAAAGCTTATTTAAAAAGCACCCTTAATGGTGTTCTGTACTGGGAGTTAAAAAAAATATTATAATGTAATGTGTGCAAGTTTAAGAGAAATGGATACATTCTATAATTTGTATTTATATAAATTAGTTCCACTCTTTCTATAACTTGTTTAAATATAATTTATGGAACTCAACACTTTATAGTTTAAAAGTTTTAATGTGCCCATAAATAATTCTGCATATTCTGCAAAGGTCTTAAAATTTCCTCAAATCTCTAAATAAACTCGAGCGTTCTACTATAGATTTTGCATTCCAACAATTGCAGCAACACTAGTGCAACCAACGTTCACGTAATCAGTCAACGTCACGTACTGTAAATTTTAGCAAGCCAGAAATCCCGTATTTATACCCTAAACGCATTGAAAATAGTAAAAATGGGTATTTTTTTTAACGCAAAATTAAAATACTTTACTATCTTGAATGAATATATGAAATTAATCGAATTTTTTAATGATGTATTCGGAAAGGATATTAAAGCTAAATCTATTATTTTTTTGTTGTTATTTATGTATTTTATTGTTTTGCAAGGCGTCGATGCCCAAGAATCAAAATGAGCAAATGAATGCAGTTCAAAGCAATATGATAAGCGTTGCCCGATGTTCCTTATTTATACGGGAAATAAATCTTAAAATAGGTAAGGTTGACGTGGTGCAACTAATATAATAATAAGTTATATTATATAAAAATTACACACAGCTTCTAGTAAAATAATGCTTACTTTTTAAAAGTTATTATATGTGTGTACGTTAGTAGATCGAGTAATTGAACGAGCGGAGCAAGCTTATAAAACTTTTTTTTTGTTTTTTCCCTCTCGCTGACTGTCGTGGGTATCGCGTATCGATCCTTTTTTCATTATTTGGTATCGATAGCACATTGTCAAATGATAAGTTTAAATACATCGATAATGTGAAAATAACATGAAGCTAACAGAAATTAGTACATAATTTATAAAGTACGTTAGAAATTCAATAGATCAGTTTGCATAAAAACTGAAATGGGTGTATAGCTTATGTTAGTGATATTGGTTAAGAATTTATAATATACAATTTATATATACCCATTATTACCAAGAATTTTACATTATTACATACTATACAGTTATGGCAGAAATTTCAAATTGCAGACCCAAACTTAGTATACATTTACGTACATAATAAAATAGTTATTTATTTGGGGCTCAACTGTGCTTCAAATTTATGAGCATAGATAGCGGGTGACTTTATACGCCTACTCGACGCCCAAGAATGGATCTCACATCTCTAGTGAATCGTAGGGCATCCAGAAATGGGAGCAAGTTTAGCAGCTCTTGATCCATAGGATCGTAAATGTAGCTTTTAATTGGTATGGCGTTCTCCGGAAAATCACGGTACGCGCTGGGCGAGTTGTCAATAATTAAGATACTGGACAAATCCCGATTTACTACATAGAGGTTCTTGCTCACCAAAGCTGACGAGGAGGTACAGTGCTGGCGATAATACCGGCGCTGCAGTATTCCACGGCCCGCATCCAATTTATCTATAACGTGCGAGGCGTACGCTTCTAGGCTAGCAGTATATATGACCAGATCATACCATTTTGACACAAAATTTAAAAAATTGTCAACATTTGGCCGCTTGTATACCTGAAACTCGATGGGCTGCACATTTGATAGAATTTTAATGTGCATCACATAGTCCGGCACGGCTGTTTCGGGTACTAAGTGACAACCGACAATATCGTTCGTATCCGGGTCCATATAACACGAATGCACCAGCGTTTCATCTAGGTCTAATACAAGAGTTTTCCGCGGAACGTTTTCCAACTGCTGTGCTGTTTCCCGCGACAAGGGAGCCTCTTGGTACGCGAATTGTTCCTGATGGAAAAAGATCGTACGGAACTTGGCCGCCAAAAAGGCGAAAAGCCGTCTCAAGTACTGGCCCAGTTCGTCTGTCCGACTGAATATCCGGGACACGTAGTTGGCACATTGCTCTGGTTGATGGGCTCTTTGGATCTCGGTGGAAACAGTCGCGCACTCGCTGCTCGGTGATCCGTCGGCTGGGTGTACCTTAGGGACGCTAAGTAAATTACCTGACGGCAATGATGAGTTAGGCTGCTCCGCAAGTTGAACGACCATTTTTGAACATCGAAACAATCGAAAAAAAAATGTTTGTTTATGAATTTTTTAATAGTATCTTACATTACGCGGAAATTTTTAATAATTATGTAAAAGTAATAATTTCTTAAATTGTAGATAAATAGGAAAACATTTTTTGGTTGACAGGAAATACAATATATGCATTGTGAATACAATTAGATATCAATTATGACATATTGTATGATTGGCGTTATGATCAAGACAAGAGTGTTATTTCTTCTATTTTATAAATAATAAATATTTATAAGGTGTACTCTGCATACAAAGATAATGTTGTCTTAATTGCGATACGATTAGTTACTTTTTGTGTATTAAGATTTGCTCTCTTTACCCTATAAAAAGTATAAGAAAATCATTTTCGACTAGGAGATACCCTGATCCCAATACATTCTTTTGGTGCGATATTAAATAAAAATATTCATTTGTTGTTTCTAACTCTCATTATCCGCGAGAAAAGTTTCTAAATTGGGCTTTTGTTGTAGATTTTTTATTGATTGTAAGGGAATGTTATCGAGCATTAAAAACGAACTTATTCTGCACGTGTTATGGATCAGTTCAAATCGGACGCTACTAAGGACAGATACCTAAAATATTTAACTATAGATTCTTCGATATCATAAGCAGACAAAGTTGATCATAATTTTATTGTTCGATATCTTGCCATATTTCACTAACTTGGTATATAAGAACTTATATGTGTAAGAGTTCAGCGAATGAAATTTAATTTGTTAGGTTCGCGTAAAGTGGATCCAGATCTGGAATGTATTCGATTTTGCATACCTTCACCCACTCGCCCCCAAAAACAAACAAGAAAGAAAACTCTAGGAAATACCATGAAGCCTGTTCCCTTGCATTATTGCCCACACTTGGCTCCAATATGAAAACTAACTTTTGAACCTAAAATAAGATCATAATGGGATTTTCAGTGCTTCAAAATACCATACTAGGCCACGGCAAATCGCGAAACTTTAGTTCTTAAATTCCGTTTATTCATCTTCGATAAGGCTGGGAAAAGTACTAATATCTGATCTGCGTATGCTTAACGAAAATATATTTAATCAAACTTGGAACAGATAGCTCTTATAGTTTAGGAGATATGCTGAAAAACCGGTCCGAGCCATTGATAGTATAAAATAAGCCAAATTTGCGAACAGATCACATTCACCATGCAAAACACCACATTCAGCTCTAACATTAAGATGTAAAAACGCTGCAGTCGGGCATTATCGACTGCGTTATACACATTTATATTCTTAATTGTTATTGTTATTTGTTATGGCGTGGATATTATCTACCTTCCAAAAATTGGTAATTCTAGCTTAAAAACTGTGGGAGATGTAAGGTTACCCGATTTTTTTAGGGTGTTCATCAGCTACCTACAAACCAAGTTCGGCCTAAATACGGACAGACGGACAGCAAGACAGACGTTGCTCAAATCCAACATACTAGATTCTCTTTGTGAGTGAGTATAACAAGTGAGAAGCGTTTAGTCGGCAGCGCCGGACTAGGAGATAGAGTGAATTGGAATTTTTAAATGTCAATCAATCTTATCTGCACGATTCTCACACAATAATTTTTTCGAAGATTTTACGTTTAACTTTGAAAAACTGTTTGAATGGCTATATATCGGCTAAATGAAAAAACAGATGTGCTGTTCGAATCGAATAAAAACTATAGATGTGGTATAAAAGTATAGACAAAGAGAATTTAAAGTCAAAAAGATTCTAGCTTTTGTATTGTCCGAGATCCGTGTGACAGACGGACGGCTAAATCAACTCCTGATTAGAGACTTGATGGGGTCGGCCTTTATATCCTTTTTATCAATGAAAACAACTTAATGTAATCCATGGAAGAACCCTTGCCATTTCACATGAAACTTTGTCTAGTCTTACACAAATAGGTCCAATTTTTTTCATTGTTAAATTTGTAATTGTTATATTTCATTCATTTGCCAAATACAAAGAGAAGGCGTCACAGATACCAGCTTTTTATTGTGATAAGAAATTGACACAAGATTCAAGCCACACGCCACTTTAATTATCGCAAACCAATCGTGTTGTTGAACCGATAGTAGCCAATATACATACATATATATACGATAGCTAGCTAGCTGCGAGCGTAAATCACATATGTACAAAATGAATGTGTACTTTGCAAAGGTACTTCCCATAAGGAAATTCATTACCATAAATCACATTATAAATTATTAGGAGCAACAGCGTGAATTGTCCCTTTTTGAAGAGCTTGATTACAGAAATTTAGATTCCACAAATCGTATATAAAATCGCAATTGAAGAACACGACAATCAAACCGAAAAGTGTAACCATGGTGTCCAAATCAGCTTTCGCTCTCGTATTGGCTGTTCTGGTTTGCAGCCAGTATGCTGTCCAAGGTGTCTATGTAGTCTCCAAAGCGGAGTGGGGTGGTCGTGCTCCCAACTACCGTGTTGCCCTGGGTAATTACCTCGGCTATGCCATCATTCACCACACGGCCGGCAACTATTGCGAGACCCGTGCCGCCTGCGCTCAGGAGCTGCGCAGCATCCAGAACTACCACATGGACAGCCTGGGTTGGCCTGATATTGGCTACAACTTCCTGATCGGCGGAGATGGTAATGTGTACGAGGGTCGTGGCTGGAACTCAATGGGCGCCCATGCTGCCGAATGGAATCCGTACAGCATTGGCATTTCCTACTTGGGCAACTTCAACTGGGACACATTGGAGCCGAACATGATCTCCTCCGTCAAGGAACTGCTCAACGATGCCGTCAACCGTGGTCAGCTGAGCTCCGGCTATGTCCTTTACGGCCATCGTCAAGTCAGCGCCACCGAATGCCCTGGCACTCACGTCTGGAACGAGATCCGCGGATGGTCCCACTGGAGGGCTTAAATTTGACCAATGAATTAAAAAATCATTCAAATCATTCAAATTTCGTTGAGTTTTATTAAAAACTAAAACTATAAATCAGTAAATAACAACAAATATTTGAAAACATTTTAAATTCAACTAAGAGCTAAATGACTAATCGCAGCACAAACTATTTGTTATTTAAATATCGTGCGAGAACTTTTTAGCTGAGATAGATAATGCATTTAAAATTGTTTGAATTATTTACAAGATTTGATCAGTTAAGGTCTCTAGATTTTTGAAGTTTCCGAGATCGTTCATACAATTCAACTCAACCGTTTGCAATCCTTTAATTACCTCTACAATCTACTTAAAAGAATTGTTTATTTATTTTAGGACCCTCTTGATTATTGCTGACAAATTAATTAAATGCCACTCATATTGATTAAAAACTCATTTGACCAACGCTGCGAAAGACCCGCTAGTTTAAGAACTGCTTCAGATAGTCGTCGTATCAGATTAAAATTCCCCCATCCACTCACATAATTATATATTTGTGCGCCGCAACCGTCAAGCGCCGAGCGTTTCATTTGGCAGAGATAAGACACTCTTCTGAGCTATATAAGTGGCGATTCAGCTGGCACTCGTTACACAAGTCATAAACCCAACTGAGAAATATGGCAAGCAAAGCTATCATCGTTCTGGCCGTGCTGCTGTGCGCCCAGGCCGTCTTTGGTGTAACCATCATTACCAAGTCGCAGTGGGGCGGCCGCTCGCCCAAGAGCAAAACCACGCTGGCCAGCTCCTTGAGCTATGCTGTTGTTCACCACACTGCGGGTAACTATTGCACCACCAGAAGCGCTTGCGAGACGCAGTTGCGCAACATCCAGAGCTACCATATGGATAGCTTGGGCTGGGCTGATATCGGCTATAACTTCCTGATCGGTGGTGATGGAAACGTGTACGAGGGCCGCGGCTGGAACGTTATGGGAGCTCATGCCACCAACTGGAACGCCAAGTCCATTGGCATCTCCTTCCTGGGCAACTACAACAACGATAAGTTAACCTCGGCTCAGATCAGCGCTGCCAAGGGTTTGCTAGCAGATGCCGTTTCCCGTGGTCAAATCACGTCCGGCTACACACTCTACGGCCATCGTCAGGTAGGCTCCACTGAATGCCCCGGCACCAACATCTGGAACGAGATTCGCACTTGGGCCAACTGGAAGGCTTAAAAGATATTTAAAAACTGCTGCAAATAAAAACTTGTAAAAATATAATACACATATATACAGACATATATGTATATTTAGTTGTTAATTACATTCGACGGGACTTTTTCTAAGGGTTTCCCCTAGAATCAAAGATTGTTTACAAATATTCTTAAATGAGACTATATAAAACAAGTGAGATTGCTCTCTCAAAACCGTCCGACTAGCAGATACTCTTTTGTGATGGTTTTAAAAATCCGAAATAATCTGTTTATGCCTCACCATAACTATATACACCAAATGACGCTATATCAGTTTTGAAGTGTAAAGAATTAGAAAAAAAGTTAAAATACTAATTAAGCTAGGTCACAAAACTAAAATTTTTGTTGCGCCATTCATCAAACCTACTTTTTGAAGTGAAACGAGTTTATTGGTATAGTGCAATGCCCGTCCATGTCACTGCTATTGAAGGTAGAGACTTGATATGTTGTATATATACTTGTGTGTGATCAGATAAAACGTTAAGGATTTGAGGTTGCGTCCCCTGGGGGCGTGGCAAACCAATGACACCGAAAATCACAAATGGGTTGAGTCTACAATTTGAAAGCTAGCTAGCTGACCTGCCCAAAAGATTGCGATCTTAATATCCCGGCTACGCCCGGTTACACTGCTAAATAGCCCAAATTTGGAAGTAAGAAAGATTGGTAGATCTAAAGCTTCCGCATTTGGAAAGTAGAAAAGAAAATGGGGAAGAATTTTTTTTAAACAACGCGTTCTTTCGCTCCCGCAAATTACTACCAGCCACACCTTCCACAGTTTCAAAGTTAGAGTCACTATATTTGGAGAAAGTTTTCGCTTGACCTTCTAAAAATCGAGCCGGAAATTTGCAGTCGCTTCCCCTCAGAAATTCCAAAAAAAAAAAACAAAATGTTCCAAAATATCAATAGAAATTAGTCAGCCGGTAACGCCAGACTGCAGCGTTCCTATTTGTTTTGTGTAATATAATTTATTATAAATTTAGTGTCTCTAGCTCTTATCTCTGGGACCGACAAGTTCAGACAGACGGACAAGGCTATTGCTGCTGACTAAGTTTATATACTATATTAAATGTGATATACCTCGATTCGCCTTTAACAAACTCTATCTTCAATAACGCTGAAAAAAGTTTTGTTCATTCGGACAGACGGACAGCATGAAGGACATTACACAAACCCAATATACTAGTTTCACGTCGTGAAAGAAAACTGAACTTCGACACCCTATCTCATATGTAGTGCTTACTGCTATTTGCCTCTTCATCTGATTATCTTTAATAAATTCTGAGTTTTTTCACCGAACTTAAATAAATATTTTGCTAACTATTCCTTCAGTGCTATAGAATATGTCGATAATAAGTTTAAAAATGAGTGGCAGTTCCATTTTTTAAATCGATTTCAAGTAAAAGTTATCGATAGTTTGAGTCAAATTTGATGCGTGCATACAGACAAACGGACGGACATGAGCAAATCTACTCCGCTCGTCCTCCTGATTATGAATTTATACTTTACCGATTATTAATCGGTACACGGTAATAAAAAACCTATGGTTTTAGCATTTGTAATGTAAACTATATTTTTATGAATTTTTATTTTGCAGCATTTATAAAATGTTTTCAAGTAGAACTTGTACCAATTAATGGCCTAAGCCCTCCAGTTGGACCAGGTGCGGATCTCGTTCCACAGGTTAGTACCGGGGCACTCAGTGGCGCTCACCTGGCGATGGCCGTACAGAATGTAACCGGACACGATTTGGCCACGGGACACAGCATCAGCCAAAATACCCTTGGCAGCGCTGATCATGGCTGCGGTAGCTTGGTTGTTGTTAAAGTTGCCCAGGAAGGAGATGCCAATGGACTTGGCGTTCCAGTTGGTGGCATGAGCTCCCATAACGTTCCAGCCACGACCCTCGTAGACAGCGCCATCACCACCGACCAGGAAGTTGTAGCCAATATCAGCCCAGCCCAAGCTATCCATATGGTAGTTCTGGATATTGCGCAGCTCCTGAGCACAGGCAGTCCTGGTGCTGCAGTAGTTTCCAGCGGTGTGGTGAATAACAGCATAGCTCAAGGAGTTGCCCAAGGTGGTCTTGCTCTTGGGAGACCGTCCGCCCCACGACGCTTTGGAGACGACTGTAACGCCAAAGGCGGCCTCTGCGCAAAGAAGCACGGCCAAAAGGATGAGGGCTTTGTTTGCCATTATTGGTAAGTGAACGTGAAGGTTCTGTGCCAAAGTGAACGTGAAGGTTCTGTGCCAATTGCATACAAGCTGGCGTTTATATACCCCATCGGTGGGATTCGGATTGATAGAAGACTTCAACACGTTTTTCTGATAATGGTATCAGAAACTATAGCATTCCTAACGTAATGTATGAAATAAGTGAATACATGCAATAAATAATATAATTAAAACGCCAATAGCGATTTCATTAATTTATGGCTCCTGACAATAACCAAAACTGTTAGCATTCGTAAATAACCTTTTTATACTCTGACCCCATTAAAAGTGCGTAAAAAGGATTTAATGGGTTTGTGCAAATGTAGGTAACAGGCAGAAGGAGGCATCTCCGACCCCATAATGTATATATATTTTGTATCAGTACGATGAGCTGAGTTGATATAGCCATGACCTTCCTTCCGTCTGTATCAACAAAGCGTTCTCGGAAACTAAAACAACAGAACAAGCTTTCGATAACATCGTCCGTTTTATTAATATCGATAAAAATAGGCAGAGTAGACGTATATTTTGGATACCTCACCCCAATCGCCCCTAATATCGATAAAACCATAAAAATATCAAATCAAATATTACAGAATTGCAAATTGGTTTGTAGATACATTTTAATGGTCCTAATAAGTCCTGAAATTTTCATAACAATCATACATTTAGCTTAGAAGAAAACAAGGATCTTGTTTCTGTAGTGGCCCTACAGAATGGCCTGAATCAGTACTGAGATCTTGCCAAAATTTTGAAGTACCAGAACTGTAACTGCAGATATCCGCCCGTGTGTTTAGGCATGAATTTAACCAAAGCATGTCGTACAAGTCTCATGCCTCGATTACGTTCGCTTACTTTAGCCTGTAAAAGCATGTACTGAAATCATGCATGAATTTGACTTCCAATTCATGTCTGATTTCATGAGTAACTTCAAAAAAATATTTCATGGGTGAATTCATAGTAGATTTCAAAATTAATTTCACGACAAAATTTCATTAATGATTTTATGAGCATAAAATTCATCGGTGCATTAAATTGAATTTTCTTTGACTAATATTATACAGAATAATTTTAACATACATATGTAGACATACAGTTTCTCACAACCTATTAAAAGCAGCAACTAAAAAGTGTTTAGGGAGCTGTGATAACTAAACCAAACCAGATATAAAAATTCTGTAAATGCAGATTGTTAGCCATTTGTTTATATTTTATAATAATTACAAAATAAACATTTACCAAAATCAATGCCACAGCTTATTTCAACAAAACACATGTTAAAATTATGTTTATAGACAAACAAAAATGTTTTAATTTTTAGTATGACCACCCTTCTATCTACAAATAATATAAGCCACTTTTGCATGGATTCGACCAGCTTTTGGGTGACTTACGGCGTAATTTTTGCCATTTATCCACTAATCCTATTTAATGACCGATTTGTCGAATATCTTCGGATTTTCGATATGTATGTCCAACATTTTTCACAAAAATTTGATAGCGTTCGAGCAACTGTCCCGGTGGTTGCATAACATGAGGACAGTTCAAAACCAGCCAAATCTATTCAATACCCGACTTATGTTTCGGGTCATTGTCTTAGTAAAATCTGAAATCATCACGAAATCCCGGATTCTACGCGCTTTCATGCAAAAAATTTTTTTTCTTTGAAGGTAATGACTCTTGTCCATCGTGTCTCGATAAACTCTACATTTCCAACTCCGGCTGCTGACATATAGGCTAAAACTATAACGCTTCCAACGACGTCTCTGAATTTTACTCCTGAGCCAAAAATATTTAGCTTAGACTATTCAAATAACAGTCTTCTAGAATTTCAAATCCTTACTAAACTGTTCCATATCAATTTTTTAAAAATGCAAGAGCAAAATTCAGACACAGCGGTGCAAGCGTTATGGTTTGTGTGTGTATCTCTGTGTGTAAATTTGTGTTTGTAAGTATGTCTGCAAACGGGATGAAATGTTTATGAACACATATCGCAGGGTTGACGGTATCTCCTTGTCGGAGGCCCCGACTGGAGCCTTCTCACCTATTTTTACCTATTAATTATTAATTAATTACTATGGGCTTGGATTTAAATATAAACAATCATATGATGTAGTTGTTCATGTGTAAATTGAAATTTGTGTGCTTTCTTTTGTTTGAAAAGTATTTTTTGCACAAAGAACATGGGGCTTTTTATGACAATTAAGGATCGAATTGTTAAATTATTTCTATAATTAAGCGCATCGTTCGTCACAAAATTTGATATCAGGAAATTTAAGGATTGACAGATCTTTCGCCCGTAGATTTTTATCTCGTTTTGAGCAGTTTTTTTTATACCCTGAACCCATTGAAAATGGGTAAAAAAGGGTATAATGGTTTTGTGCAAATGTATGTAACAGGCAGAAGGAAGCATCTCCGACCC
>SCDT01001079.1:0-29906 GCA_004143765.1 Drosophila melanica
TTGCAAAATACCGAAATTTTTTAAAATATCAATATTTACGAACGTGAACGAGTATAACGCAGTCGGTAACGCCCGACTGCAACGTTCTTACTTGTTCACTTTCGATCTGCCCAAGAAAAGCCGACGAATCCGAATTTTTAATGCCTGTCTGTTGTTTTGTTTTTTTTTCGGTTGGTATTGCGCGATTTTGTTATGTGTTGTTGTTATTGTTGTTGCTGCAGTTATTGTGCCCGATGTTTTCTACACCATTTATGCCATTTATCTATCTGCCTTGCTTTACATGTTGCACGTCTGTAAAACTATTGTTGGTTTTCCGTTTTTTTTTGGAAGCCCGAAAAATCACTCAAGTGCAACTTGCCAAATAGAATCAGCGGCCGGGCCACAGCGTGCCAGTGTATAAAGTTGGCGCTAGCGATTGCCCAACGTTACATAAGAGCCCTCCTTTATGTACCGCCTAACTCGACTGCCGAACTCCGAATAACGTATAGCGTTTAGCGTACAGAGTATGTGCCGTATGCCGTATGCGGAGCTCCGATGCCCAAGTCAGGTGCTCGTCACGTTACGCGCAGGTGTGAAGCGAAGCGCGGCTAGCGCGAATCTTTATAGAGTTTTTTAGCCATCCAGAGCCGCAACTTAGAAGCTGAGCCGCGCTGCGAAAAGAGTAAGCCACCAGCCGACCACCATTAAACCATGGACAGATTGTTGTGAAAGAAGCTGCCGACCTGGCTATCTCGCAGCTGTAGGTAGCACAGCCCGCCCAGCTAACAGCTTTATCTCCATTTGCCGCTTTACTTTCGTTGCAATTCTCCGTTAGTTCATGCACTCAGCGAAAAACCCTTGCTCTTAAAAGTTCTAAATGACAAAATAGTTAACTAAAATGTTTAAAAAATTATATAAATAATAATTTGCATGCTTTAAATAAGCATAAAATTTTTGTTAGTGTTCATTATTTTTTATTACTATTTTCAATGAAAAACAAAGGTCTTGAAAAACTGAAATTTTCGGCTATAAAAATTGTAAATCCAAAATCGAAATGGCTTTAAAATATAAAATTGTTAATTATTACTTTTGCTTTGATTTGAAATAGGTTTTATTCTTAGTTTACTTAATTTCTACCTTGAATATGCTTTTTTTCTCCAAGTGCATGGCGGAAGCGCAACAGGAATGAAGTTGCGTGTGTGGCTGCCGCTGCGGCTGCTGCTGACCCATTACCTTTTGCTTCAAGGTCAACGGCACCTAACTGTAACTTGTGGCAGCCTGCAAAATTGCAGCAGACGTTTGCCAAGCGTGTCTGCGTTAAACAACAAATTACTAATTAGTTTGCTGGGCACTTAAATGGCAGTTAATTAAACGCTCTGCTTTGGCCCAAACCAACAACTACTTGGGGCAAGTTGTGAAAGGCGCTCCCCCGCCTGACCCTGACGCCGCTTTACTGTAGCCGTGGCAAGGGCAGCGCAGCCACTGTGACGACTCGGAGCTGCTCCTCACAAAACCACAAAAAAAAAAAAACTGACCCAATTTATTTATCTATGATTGATTATAATTTTAAATGTAATTTAAGCAAATATTGCGTTTTGTAAGTTTGTAGCATTATCATTTTTATTGGGTTTTCTCTCTCTATATATATATATAATTTTTTTCACATTGTTTTTTTTTTTCATACTTGCGCTCTTTTCACATACTCATCATCAAGATAAACAGGCATACAGAATCGGTTACATTTAAGATAATCATCGCGTGCCATTGTAATACATTTTACACAAAAGTTAAGCATACGTTACACAAATACATACACATCATTTGCTTTTCCATCAAACAATAAACACAAATTCATTAGCGTTATTCATTCACTTGTTGTTGTTTTGTTTTTAAACTAAATTCAAATTTCATCGAATTGCTCGATTCTTAAATTAAACGTTAATCGTGTGTTTGTAGTTTAAATACAAATAAATAATAATTAGTTTAAAAGTTTGTTTAAGGCTACATTAATAAAATTTGTTGTTGTTGTTTTTTTCTTTTTTTTGTTGCATATTTTATACATTTCTTATGTTTTATTTAATTTTTTTTTAAGTTTTTGAAAACTTTTGTCATTTTTTGTTGGTTTTTTTTTTACGATTTGTTGCATATTCATTTTGAAAACATTTTATTGCATTTTTTGGTATTTTTTTTTGTTTTTTTTTTTTGAATTTTTGTTATTTTAATTGTTTTTTTCCTCAAATTTTACATCGTAAATTGAAACTGTGAACATTAAAAACTACGCATTTACACAGCAATTTTTTTTGTTTTTTACACAATTACTAATTGTTAAAGTTTTACGTTTAAATATTAAAGGTTTTGATATTTTTGCGGCATTCCATTTTTTTTTTTTTTGAAATTATTTTTTTGTTGTTTCTCTTCTTCTTTTTTTTTGGCAATTTAAAATACTAATTAAAATTATGCGCGTTGCCTTCGCGCGTTTTCGCCATGATTGTTTGAATATGTTTTAACCGCTCCGCCTGCTAACTGAGCGAGAGCGCGAGTGGGAGGGGGAGAACTAGCAGCATTTGCGGTTGTTGTTGGCGCCGCTGATCAACTTGCAGTGCTGCATGTCGGAGCGGCGCGGCCGCTGCCCCTTGGCCTGGAAGTCGCGCACCTTGTTGGCGCGCTTGATGGCGCTGCGGCACAGCTGCTGCTGCTGCTTCTTATTGTTGCTCTGCAAATGAAAAAGAAAATATATTAAACAATCAATAAATAAACAAAAGTTCATTCGTTATCCGTTTGCAAAATGTCAACCCAATCAACCCAATATACCCCTTTAACTTCGTGAAGAGGAGTATTTATCGATTGTGATCACTCACCTTCTGGCTTTGACGAGCCAGCGTCTGCTGCTTCAGCTCCGCCGCCGCGTGGCGATCGTAGCGAGCGCTGTGGGAGCGTTGCTGCTGCACCTCCTGAACCAGTTCCGGTTCGTTGTCCGGCTCCGGTTCGTTTGGCTGCGGCAACTCCGCTGCCCCGAGATCAAGATTTACAAAACTTTCGGTGCCCGCCTGGCTGGACCTAATACTATGATACACCGACATGCTGCAACAAATGAAGAAACCAAATAAAGTTTGCATTAATATACAAATATTGCGTATACGCCGTGTCTTGCGTGCAGTTGTGTGGTGCTTGATTGGGACTTGTTGTTAAATTTTTGGTTTTATTTTTGGAAGGGCGCTGTGAAAGAAATATCACCAACCTTGGATGCTCAATCAATAGATTCTCAAAGGGTGATGCTTCCATATTGATTGGCCCAATCGAGGTGAAGCATGGTGGCGGTGTTACGTACCAGGACTCCTCCATCAGCACGCCGGCACCATGGCCCTGACCATGGTCCTGGCCCTGGCCCAGACCCTGGTCCTGGCCATCGCTGCCGCTGGGCGAGCCCGGCGCAGCGATGGCCGCGTACAGCGACTGGCTGACGGCGCTGTCATTGTCCCCCCCGACTGGGACAGTGCGGATCGGGCTCAGGGCTGAGATGCTGAGATGAGTGCGTGCGGCGCGCGTGCGCTGCAAGTAGTTGCGCTGCTGCTGCGGCCGCGGTCCGCCGTACAAGGAATGCGAATTGATGTGCTGGCGACGGCGCGCTCCAGTTGCAACTGGGGCAGCCTTCGCCTGCAGCTCCTCCTCGGAGTCGCTGCGTGGCAGCGAGTCCTGCTCCTCGTCTAAACAATTGCATGATTAAGCGAAACTCATTCGGATTTGGCCAACTCGATTGACTCACCCTCCTTTTCGACAATGTACCATTCGTCCTCGTTGAAGTCGTCGTCGTTGCCGCATTCGCCGTTCGGTGTTAGCAGCTTCGTTAGAGTCTGCGGCTGTTTGCGTTGTCCGCCCTGCTGCTGCTGCTGCTGCTGTTGCTGCTGCTGCTGCTGGCGCTGCTTGCCACGGCGATTCTTGGCGCCGCCACGCTTGCCGCTCAGTCGAACCGCGCCACGATTGTTGCCCGTTACCGAGGGTGTCGACGAGGTCACCTCAATTACATCGCCCGACGGCTGCTCGTTGCCGGACTCGTTGGCGTTGCTCGCCTGGACAGGATTAGTCGCTTCGCTGTGTGTTGAATCAGACGTCGCTGGCGCTCCAAATAGAAACGTTGCGAGACTGTTAAACATTATACAAAGCTGGTCGGCAGCTGGTCTGGTCTTGGCAGGTGCTTCTTTTAGATTGCTTGATTGATTGATTGATCGATTGATTGATTGACTGATATTGCTTATCGGGTTGAGATCAATATGTTAGTTAGAGAGAGAACGAGAGAGAGTGAAAGATTGGGAGAGAGAGAGAGACAGCTTGCTAGAGATTGCTTATGTTGTTTTGTTCCTTGGATTTGTTTTGCTCAGTCTTTTATTTAACTCCTTTGTACGCTGTATATTTGTCTTTGTCTTTGTCCTGTCTGAAAGCAGAAGAGTGCAAAAAAAACAAAAATATGAGCAAATCATTTCATCAAACAACTAAATATTTTGTGGTTCTCACACAAACACACACACACACACACACACACATTCATTTGCTTGCCACATTTAATTGCTTTTGCTTAAATTCCAATTCGAAAGTGAAATTGAAATTTCGTTTAGACGCAGCATCTATCAGCTGGCAATTAATTTAATTACCCTAATTAGTTTCTGCGCTGTAATAAAAATTGTAAATTTCAGTTGCAATGCGTTCTTATACCCTGTAACCATTAAATATGGCTAGAGTAGGGTAAAGTTCACTAGAGAATTTAACACAACTTGATGTAAAAATGAGAAACAAATTTAACAGGTTTCTCTTTATCAACATTTACACTAATTTATTTAAAATCGATAAATATCGATTTTCTCTTTATTATCATTTACACTAATTTATTTAAAATCGATAAATATCGATTTTCTTTTTATTAACATTTACACTAATTTATTTAAAATCGATAAATATCGATTTTAGACTGACGACTTGTAGAGCCTATCTCTGGATTAATATATACTCAAGCCAACAAATTTGTTATTAAGATATTCCCTATAGGATACCAATTAGTCCATCATTTTCAATTACAGCACTTGCGATTGTTTTTGTTTTTCGATTGACCCCCGCCCGTTGAGCAGTTTGACAAGCACTATGCTGACAGCTATATGGCATATATATGTATATATATACACATATATAGTATGTCATAAAGCGACGCAGCACAGCCCATTAAGTTGCCAAGTTGATAGCTGAATGCACCACCGCCCGCCCCCCACCCACAATATACAAGTTGTGTGCATGCGCCGAGCATATGATCAAGGCAATTATATATGATGCTATACACACACACACACAGCTGCACACCCATATTATTTAAATTGAGCGCACGTCATGAGACAAGCATATGAATATATATCTCTCTATTTGTATCTCTATTTGTATCTTTATTTGCATCTGTATCTATGGAACTGCCACTGTCTTTTTTGTTGCTTTTGTTGCTGTGTTTGCTTCTTCTTTAGTGCCACTTTGCCATTCGAGTTGCTCTCGAAACGTTTCTGTTTCCAGTTTGAAATGATAATCAAAACTGTGCCAATGGGCAAATGCAAAATGATGGCTCTAGTTTATTGCAATTGTCTGTGAAATTGTGAATGCTGCCGCACAGTGGAACTGCTAAACAGTCCGAAAACACACACAAATAAACACACAAACACTAACACACACTCAGCACGGCCTAAACAAAGCAAAACTCAACGAAAATCCAATTGCAGTCAGCTGCAATTTACAATTTGACCGCAAAACGAAAAACACGAAGCAACTAAATAAACTCCCCTCCCCACCCCACCCCTCTGCTAAGGTCTGCGATGCGGGCAAGTGAAATCAGCGCCAGCAGAGACACAAAACAACCATTGACCAAATACTAACAAGAGCCAGAGAGCTCTATTAGCCAGGCCAGCAGCAGCAGCCTGTAAACGTGCGACAATTTGCGAAGCCAAATGTCAGCGAAAGTTGCCCAAAAGGATTTGATTGACACAGCATTGTGCTTGTATACCCTGCACAATTTATCTTGATCAGTGCCCGATTATAGGGCAAAGACTGAAAAAACTTGTTTGATCAGTAAAATATATGCAGCAGTTATACACTTAATTATGGCTTTAAGCCATATATTTGTATTTAATATAAATATTTGCCAAAATCGAATCGAACTAAACTTGGGAATCAGTTTATTATATAACTAAATATATAGTGTAACTTGCATAATGGCCACGCGAAGCAACTGGCTTTGACGTTGGCATTCAAATTTCAAATATGCATTCTATATATCTGACTATAAGTATTTGCATATATGCAATATTGAATATTACGACAGTTCGTGCTGCCAATTTAATGTCGAACACGTTCCAAATCGAACTGCGTCTCAAACCTTAGCTTTTACTTTTGTTGTGCCAATTCATCACGGAAAAAAAATAATAAAACAGCTGATAAGAGCCGAGGGTAAACAAAGCCAATGACTGCAGCGGATGCAGGTATATATATACTGCATATTTATATATATATATANATATTCTTATATTTGTTTGTTTAAATATATTTGATTTTCACTTTTGCCAGCTGTTTCTTGACCATGTAAAATATTTGCCAGCTATTCAACAAATGCTCTCCTGACAAATGGCCAAATGGCAATTGTCTTGGGTTCAGTAAAGCCAAATGCTATATAATATACAGGTGTGTATATGGCCCATTTACCTATAGTATATAGCGCTTATTTTAGCTGTCATTTGTTGCCTTGCAATGACCTTGATCGCCGACTGCCCGCTTATATAAGTCTGAAGATAGCCATCTAATATAGATATATATATGTATATATATACCATATACCATATACATAAATCTATATGGCATATGCATGTGTGTGTGTTTACATATTAAGTCATCAAACAGGGGAGCTCTGCCTTATCGGCGACATTAGTTTTGCTAATAATATTTGTCGAATTCTGCCAACTCATTTGAACGCGATAAGCCGCCAACCAGACGAACTCGCCAGACATTGTTCCATGTGTTAAGCTATAGAATACCAGAAAACTACTGTCTACTCTGGCATACATATATAAACACCGAGAAAAAAAAACCCCTTTTTGCACACTTTCTCGCAAAATTTAAATTACTGAATTGAAGAAGTTCGAAGTTTATAAAAAGCAAGCTAAAATTTATTTACTAATTTGTTATAAAATCACTTTTTAAGCTACAACCGATTTAACAAAAAGTTAAATATAAAAACTAAAACATAAATAATAAACAACTATTTTTTCTTATTTTTTTTAGGAATTTGCTGTATAATAAACTCCCAATTTGTATATTTACAATATTTGTACTCATTTCAAGGAAGTTGATTTTTTCTATTGATTTTTTTCGCTCAGTGTATGCATGTGCATATAGTATATAGGTAAAGTCTAGCGTGTGGCTGGCAGCGACAGTCGCAAGTTCAGGCAATGATTAACTCGTGGGGGGAGGCTGTGCATGCCAAATGGGGCTGGTCTAATGAACTTGAACTAATTGACTGGGGCCAAAGTAATACGTAATACCCATTCGGGGGCAGTTTGCATGTTCCAAAGTGGATAAATCTATCTAAAATACTTTGGCTACTTTCTGAATCTATTATGTATATATAAATTATCTATTTGATTATTCTTGAGTTTGGCATTATTAAATTTTGATTTGAAAATCAAGTTCAGAATTTATTCTCAGTGTAACCATAATATTTGCTCGCTTGAGTGCTGTACTTGAGTCTTGTATTGAACAATTTTTGAGCGAAAAAAAAACATTTGCTTGAAATAGGAATTACGCTTGCAGAATTATAGAATGTTTGCCTTGGCCAGATTTTGGCAGCGTTTCTCGTTGAAAATTCTGAATGCACATTTCACAATTGTAGCAACAATGGCCATTTCGACAGCGAATCAAATTGAATTATCAATTGGCAAACCTCGATAAACAAACAAAGCAATCTATATGTATTAAGTATCTAAAGCTTTTTAAGTACTCGGCGCCCACACAAAGCATCAATAGGACGCCCACATACGTGTCCGTCCGAAGCGCGTATCAGTAAACGTAACTGATTAGTTTAAAGCTTTATGCGGTCTTTGTTTCAGCTCTTTGTAATAATTATTTACACACACATATATATATATTAATATATATAGGTATATTTTTATTGCAATTAGAATAAGGCAGAAACGGGCGGGCGGGCGCATTATTTTAATAATACGAATTATGCAATGCTCGCTGACGTCACAGGCGACCTTGTGGCGTACCAAACAAAACACAAAACATAAAAAAAAAACAGAAAAAAAAAACACACACTTTTAGCCACATTTCGCACATAATTAACACGGCTGTTGGCTGCACTTGGCATCAGCTGTTCGCTTACCTGATATGAAAAGCACTGTTTTTTTTTTTTTGGTAATAATGAAAACAAGCTGAGGTGTTTGTGTTCTGGGGTTTAACGCAAACAAACCGAAAAGCCAAAAAAGATACAGATACAAAAGATGTACGGCAACACAGTTAGTTACGGATACAGATACGGGGCAACAGCAACTGCAGATACTGCAAAGTCGACACTCGTTTGCCAACTGAAACCACAGCGCAGCGAGCGGAAGCGTATTTGAATTTCAAAAGCGCACCAAAGAACAAAAGCTACAAAAACACAAACACACACACACACAGAGGAGGAGAGTGTGTGTGTGTGAGAGTGTGCTTAGTTGTAGCTTTAGCTGTAGCTGTGTGTGTGTGTGTGTGCATCAGCTTAGCCCAAAAATGTATTTAAAACATTAACAGTTTTTGTTTTCTTTTTCTTTTTTTTTTTTGTATCTTTTTTGACTTTTTTTGGAATTGATCAACACTTTGGCTTTATCGCAAGCATCGTTGCTGCAGTTTAGCTGCAGATTTGCTAATTACCTAAAATCTCGTTTTTCTGTGTGTTTGTTTCACTTTTCGCTGCACTTTGCTGCTGGCTGCGCGTTGCGTTTGCTTTCAAATATCAAAGGCGAATGTCAACGGGGCATCAGCAGCTGCTCAGCCAAAGTAGCTGACAGAAACAGAAAAAAAAACAAACAGTCCAAGCCGTTGCGAGAGAGAGAGAGCGCAAAGAAGAGAGAGAGATACAGCAAGCTAGAGAGAAGCAGCGATCGAGCAAGCGTAGCTAAACACATAATTATGTATTTTTTAAAACGCAAAAAACTGCGACGCCACAACGAACGGGCTGGCTGGCGGGCGGACGGAGGGGGTGGGAGTAAACATTTTCAGCTGGTAAACAAAGGCACAGCGCCAAATTTATGCTACACGCAGTTGAGCAGCCACTGGACTCATGAGCGTTCGATCATACGCAGAGTTCGTGTTCGTTTGTTTACCAATAAATGCCAAGCGTGTGGCTCTCTCTCTCTCTTACTCTCTCTCTCTCTCTCTCTCTATCTATTCGTACAGCTTTTGTGTGACTCTCAGCGATCAGCTGCGCCAACGTTTGCGCACTGACACACTTTTGTGTGCCCCTCGTAGCCGTTGTTAGTTTTGTGTATCTCTCAGATACTGTATCTATAGCCATGCCAGGCAGACCGAGTGGCTCTTCGTTAGTTGGCTTTTGTAGCTTGTGTGACTAAGCGAGCAACAGCAAAAAAAAAAAAAAGCTATTGCCGCTTGATTTCCCCACCGCCTGCTCAAAGTTCACTCTATACTATTCTATATGCACACACATATATACACTATAAAATGTCTAGTCACGGTTGAAACAAGTCGAGCAATCAGTTAACTAGTCGCCGTCGAATTCTAATGAAAACCTAAGAATATGCTGAAAGAAACAAAGAAACAAAAAAAAAAAAACCAAACTGAATTGACAGACATTGAAGGCGTTCTAATCAACCTGGCAAATAAATATTTACTAATTGTACACATTCGCGAATTATGCAAGAGCATTATTTCAAAAGAGCCGAGTGAAATACTAATAACAGCTAAATATTACACATAAAAAAAAATAAAAAAAAAAACTTTTAAATGAAACAAAAAAATAAGTAAATAAGATAAGTTTCTTAATAGATTATTCTAAATTTATTATATTAATTTTAAATTGATTTCTACTCTTTGTGGGATAAAAAGAATCTGGTAAGAAAGAATCTGAGTAGTCAGCAAATTGTATAACTACTCTGATACTTCCTTACGAGATACTTTTTTTTGCTACAATCTTATATTAATTATATTTGTATATATTTTGATTGGATGCCAAAGAAAGTGCACCAAAAATTATCACTTTTTATTAGGAAAATAGAAAAAAAAAGTACAAAATATTAAATTTTATTACTTGTTGATCTCCACATTATATAACACCTTTTCGAGCAAAATACTTTCTTTAAACAATCAAAAATTTCTTTGTATATGAATCGCCACCCAAACTGGCCCACACAAAAGCTTTCACATTTTAATGTGTTTTATATATATTCGGCATAAGCATTAACAAAAAGAAATAGAAATGGCCAACCTCGCAGCCAGGTTCAAGGTTATTGTGTTTGCAGTTCTCTGTAATTTTTTTTCTGTTTTTTTTTGTTTGTATATATATATATTTTTAGAAATTTTATCATGCAACAGCTGACAAAGTGAAGAGGCCAGCAAATTTGCCAATTTGGCCAAAAAGAAGAGCAAAGCGACAATTTGTCGCTTACAAAAAGCAGCTGACGCAAAAACACAAAAGTTCGGCCACAACATATATTTTAGCACATATATATACATATATGTATATATGCTCGTCTACGTATATCTGTGGATCTTGTGATTTTTTTGCAGAGGAAGAAAAAAACGACAAAAAAAAAAAAGTTTGATAATTTCAGTTCGCACGCGCAGTGGAATTGATTATAAACAAAAACAAGAAATGTGCCACAAGCGTCGGCGTCGGCGGCGACTATTGCGTAGGGAAATCGAATAATGTGTAAACAAACTTTGGCGTCATTGCATAAAAAGATGAAAGCAACAACAATCGAATAAGTAGAAAGGCATAAACAACACTTAAAACAAAAATAAATAAACAGTTTGGTTGGAATTTCGTTGGCCCTAATGTTGTGGGACCAAACTCTATCTTATCATCTGGCCTGTTTACTGATAAACAAAATACCCCCGATCACGAACTGCACGGCGCACAGTAGCCCTAGGCGAGACCCATAAATTAGAGCCATCTATGCTGAATGGCTGCTGACAACAAATGTTTGCCTATTTCTTTCCAAACAAACGCGGCCGCATCAAAAGGACAGATCTGGAGGCGGCAACTGCGCATAACA
The DNA here is from genome assembly GCA_004143765.1 of Drosophila melanica. Lineage (NCBI taxonomy): Eukaryota > Metazoa > Arthropoda > Insecta > Diptera > Drosophilidae > Drosophila > Drosophila melanica. Next base: position 11,268 of record SCDT01001079.1, read on the forward strand.
AAAAAAAAGTAATCGAGTGAACTAAAGACGAGCTACCCCCACCCACCAACATTCCCATCCACCCCCAACTGCGCTGCTGAGCATAGCTTGAGACAAATGCGCAGTTTCCAAAACACTTTGGCCACATGCGACATAATAAAATCTCGATTTCTATGCCCCAGAAAGTAATACTTAAAAAATACATATTGTCAAGCATGACCGACTAGGGTATACCCTATACACAAACTTACTTGGACTTGGCATATGTTATGTATCTTTTATAGAAACATATTTACACAAACAAGACAAACATTGTAGAATGCCAATAAACTGTTTTCACGACTGTAAAGGAGTATATAAAACTATATATATATATATATTGATATACAGATTGACGTTTAACTGCTCGTTATACAATTAAAATTAAAAGCTTTCGCTTGGAATGACGCAAACGTTGCGCTAACTTTGAAGATTCCGCGCATATTCGACACTTGTTCTCAGATTCGATATTGCAAAAACTGGACGAGTGGACGAGTGGATTTCGTGGTTTGTTTGGTTTTTGGCAAGCCTTTGGCCATGTTCAGGTTCATTGTGCGCCTTATCGCGCGCTGCTCGCAGATAAACACAAACAGCATATACCCTGTACGCATGTGTGCATGCGAGTATTTCCAGTTTTGTGTGCCCGATTGCAACTTGTCTTTACAGCCAATTAATTGGCATTTAATTGAGAGATGTTTTATTAAATATATGTATTCGTGTCTGTCTGTCTGTCTGTATTGCTTTAATGCATGTTTTATAATGCGTAATTTCAATTCGCTAATGCGTCGCAGTTGATATTTTTAGGCAATTCTGTTTTTGCTGCTGGGCGACGCATTTATTTTATCACTCTGTTTATCAGCCAGCCAAAAAAAAAAAAAAAACTCTGCTGGCTGTGCATGCATATATCGATGTTTGGGTCAGTGGGTCAATCGCCAATCTACGGTAAACATTGCCAGTCAATCAATCCGACTGTCACACAGCCGATTACATTAGGGTGTGCGCGTCTCTCTAATAACTGCGGCAGCTGCGCTGCGGCTCCAACTCAACATCACCGAATGGAACGCAATTGAATATGCGAGCGTCGTAGTCATACTTAATAATGAAAGGGAAAAAGGGCATATTAGTTTTGTACAATTGAGGGTCTTGAAACTTGGAGTATATTGAAATGTGCTTAGAATTTTCAATGCGAATTAATCTAATCTGTTTTGAATCTAGATTAAATAGTTAGTGCAAAAGGGTATTGAGCTGTCGGTTATATTCGACTTACTTTTTTTAATACCTAACGAGCAATGCAATCTATTTAAATACTAGTTTTATGTGGGGTCTTATTATATATATTAAAAAAAAGGTTGTGGGTTCGAACCTCAGTCATGGCAATAAAAAAACATACAAATTTATAATTTTAAAATATAGAATTTCAATCAATCTGTAATTATTATTATTAACCTAACATTTTGAAGAGAGTTTAGCTAGCGCAGAGGGCATCAAACCCAACTCAAATGATTCTTCTTAGCCATTTATTTAAAATTCTGCTACCCAATAGCACTTTCCACCTGCAAGCAATCATAAATATTGCCATCAAGTGCAAATTTATGGCCAAAATAGTAAGGCACAACAGAAATATGTTGGCCCGGTTACCGCCCCTGTTTCCGTTAACTGTAAATGTTGCAGCGCTAAAAATAGTTGAGAAATTACCGTTGGTTACTGGCCAAATTTCCCCTAGAATCACGCAGCGCGAGCATGTGTCCCTAACACTCTCTTCAGCCTACTAGCTAGCGCTCCCCCCACACTCTCTCCCCCCTCTCGCTCTCACACTCTCGCTCTGTCTCGCTCTGCGTTTGCCACCCTCGGTTAGCGCATTGGCATTTTGTTTACAAACAAAATTGTTTGACCTGCGCAGTGGCAAACTTTCTGCAGCCACTTATACATCTATATATATATGTGTGTGTGTGTGTGTGTATAATATATGTGACATATGTATGTATCTATGTTTACTGAGTTTTCACTGCAATTATGTGTATGCATAAACACACACACACATGTGCGTGTGTGTGCGTGTGCGTGTAACAACTTCCGCATGTGAAAAGTAGGCGCTCGCAAAGTTTGCAGCTCCGCTTTTTTGTTGTTTTGTTGCTTTGTTGTTGTTTTTTGGGGGTCACCTTAGCTATTTATGCGCTGTCTCTTTTTAAGGTACATAGATGTGAGTCGCGTTTAATTTTGGCTGCAGATTATCGATTAATGTTGCTCCTGCTGCAAATCAGTTGCCAATTGCCAGTTGCCAGTTGAAATGAAACACGTCAGAGCGACGCATGGCCATAAATACTCAAAACCACCCCACTGTGCAGGAAGAGGCAGAGTAGCTGCGCAGTTGACGTATGTAAATTGCAGTTAACCGAGCCCTACCTGGCACAAACCGTCAACCACCCAGCTGAGATGCCCTGTTTAATTGTGACGTCATCGAAATGCATAAATTTCGCTTTAAGAACTTGAAATGTGATATGACAACAGATAAATTTAGCGAGATATGTGCACTTTGTTGTTGTTTTTGTTGTTGATATTTTCAGTTTTCCCACCAGCAGTAAACAAAGAAAATTCACTTTCGCTGCGCCTGTTTTTTTTTGTTTTGTTATTTGTTATTGTATTTGTCATAAATCAGCTAAGCAAGGAAAAAGGCAATTCGAACCCAAACAGAGCTCATCACTTTGTTGTGTGTGTGTCTTTGTGTGTGTGTTAGACACACGTAAGTACAGTTACAAAATGCTGTTGACTAACTTTCAAATGATAGTTTATGAATTACTTTGGGCTCAGGCTCGGGCCGCAATGCGTGCCATTTTGAGATTAGCGGACACAAAGCCGCTTGGGCGCAGTTCTACCTGGCCTAATTGTTGTTGTTGTTGTTGTATTCGTTAGGCCTGCAAACTGCCGCGTCAGTTGTCGCAGCGCTAATGAAAGCCACTAATGCCCTCTAATGATGACTTAATTGTTTAGCCGACTTTCTATGTCAAGCCCAAGGGTCCAAAGTTGTTGCCACCGAGGCAGGCTGGCTGCAGTCTCTAAAAGGCAAAGACTGTTTCGAAAATAGCTGACAAAGGAATTGGCAATGGCTACACTCAGAGAAAGCATTTGTCTTATTTTAACTAAATTTCAAAAAACGTAAAATAAATTCTCAAAAAAACATAGATTTTTATAGCAACTTTTTGTGTGTTATTTGTGACAAGCATAAACATATATTTTTGATTAAGAATTTTCAAGCTTGGTAACGTTTTTTTTGTTGAGTGCTGTTGCAATTGTTGTTACCCTTTTTTGTTGTTGCCAATTAAAATGCTGCAGCGATGCCCGCAGCCAGATTCGAGTGCAACTGCGGCTCGTTAGTTCAAGTCCAAGTCGTGCTGAGTCTGGACCACGCCAGTTACAAACGAGTACTCGAATAGACTCACACACACACACACACACACATACGCACACACACATACGCTTTGGCTGGGCAACATCAGCTGTTCGCTGTTTATGTTTTTTGCGCGCTCAGATCAGCATTATTTTTCTCTTTCAACTGGCCAGACTTGATTTATAGTCGACTCGATCTAACTCCTGTTCCTGCCCCCGCCCCCCGCCCCCTCCTCTGGTGGAGTACCATCCGAAATCCGTCCAAAACAATGAGACTGGCCTGGAAGACCTGTTCTGCGCCGCTTATTGTGCACTTTTGCTGCATGATTCACTTTGGTGGGGCCTGTGATTGGGTATTCACTTTGTTTTTTCTTCCCTTTTCAGTTTTTTTTTTTTGGTATCTTCGCATTGCCCATCGCTAGTACAACACCACTGTGTTGTGTGTACCCTCGTCAAGCGAAAAAAAAGGTTGCTTCAATAATTTCTTTTTCGTTTTGTTTTTGTTTTTGTTGTATTTTTTTTGTTTTTTGCGGTTTATAGACAGCCGCCGTTGGCTCCTCTGACGCTCTTTGATGTGCGCTTAGGCATTTCTTTTATTTACGACCCACACACAAACACACACACACACACTACACACACTCGAATTCGTGTACAAATTCTTTTCTTTACCTTGGCTCACGTCCAACTAAATTGAGAAATTTCTTAAAGAAAAAATATTACGATAAATAAATAATAAGAAAAAAAAACAGGTGACAGCAGATCATCGCATTAAAAGCCCCACAAACCTGGCCAATAAAACGCTCATTAATTCCACCGATTTTTACAGGAAACAACGTAAAGGCTAATTAAGATGCGTATCAGCCAAGGTAAAAGCAAAATCAACAGCAACAACAACAACAACAACAACAAATGTAATGCAATTTGTCATAAACTGCCAAAAGTTGAATGTGTTTGTGTTGCTTTTCAGCTGACCTTAAATACAGTGAACGCTCGCTATAACAGCTTGTGACAATAAATAATTTTTGTTTAACAAAATTTACATTTAAATGCAAAGTATAAAAACAAAAAAAGATACATACAAAAAAAATAGATTGCATATAAACTGTTTGAACTGCCCTCGAAACTGAGGAGCTTCAATTCTCGAGCTTGTTGCTGAACAAATGCAAGGCAAAGAGTTCAGGCTTTTCACGGTTCTTCTTCTTTTTTTTTCTTTCAGTAAAACTGATAACGATCGTTGGGAAAAACTGAAAACGTGATGTTGGTCTAATTTATGGCTAATCGAAATGAAAATTCCTTGACAAACAGAACCGAGAAAAGAGTCAAGAGATTCGCAGCTAAAGATATCGCCAGGCAGTAGAGTATATATATGCACACACACACACACACACACACACACATGCACACATAGAACTTTTGCTGCTGCTGACAGGCTGGACAAGTTCTGCGAACAGTTGCGCACAGGTCAGACTGAAAAAAAAAAAAATAAACACACACACTGACACACACACAACCAAAGTGTGAACTCTGCGAAGGTGCAATCAGAATTTTTTTTTCCCCATTTTTTTTACTTTTTAGCGCTTGGCTGCACTTTTCCTATGTGTATTTTTTATATGTATGTAAATTATGTGCATTAAACAAATTTGAAAAGGAAATATATATATGTATATATAATATAAGCATATATGTTTGTATGTAAATTTCGAGAGAAGTGCGCTCTGCTTTTTCCTTCATCTTTTGCTTTTTGTTTGGCACTCTTATGTTGACTTCCGCAAAGAATTTGTTTTGCTTTTGCTTTTGGCTTTGGTTTTATATTTGTGATTTTTGTTATGGGGGTTAAATGTACACTTACTTTCTGCCTGCTGCTGCTGCTGCTGCTTCTTGCTTGGTTTTATTGATCCACTGCAATCAAAAGCCCTTGGCTGCACAAAACGTTTAGTGTGACGAACAATTTCTTGCAAATTCAAAAATATATATATAATTGAATATATATTTTTTCTCACAATATTTATTAGTTTATGCTTTTTTTTAAAAAAAAAAATTGTTGTTTTATTTGTGCAGAATGGTTCTGAGTGGGGCGGGCTGAGAGTTTGTTGCTGAAGTAGAAGCAAGACGAACAACACAAACTCCGTGACGTTGGCTAACGACGACTGACGGCGAGCGAATGAACGCAGATGAGGTCCCCAGTCGGTCGTCGGTCGTCGGTCGTCAGTTGGTTGCTTGGCTGGTTACCCGTGGTGCCTTTTGGCTTGGTGGTGTTGGCTGGTGGCTCTACAGCTGAGCTCGACACACTTCCCCTGTAATATATATATTTGCTGCCACTGCCACACAACAAAACTGCTGCTGCTGCGCCTGTGCGCAAAGAAAACCTATCGACTGCAGATACTCTTACATCAAAGTTGTAATATTTTAATTAAATTTAATATATCTCTCCACATTATTGTAAATATGTTGATATAGAAAATATATCTAATATAAACTTTGTTTATTATATTATATGTATTTTATATACTTTCAAAATAATGTATTTCGATCAGATTATTGATGAATTGATCACTCAATTTTAGATACTTATATGAGAATATTCTGTTAGAGTATCGCATCTTCGATTTACTACTGACAATAATCCAACATTTTATTCTCTCATTCCGCTTCTCTTGCTCTCTCTCTCTCTCTTTTGCAGCTCTCTGCTGCAGACAGCATTAGCAGCTGACTTTTGTTTGTACACAAAAATCATATTGCATTCATGAGCGAGAATGAGAGTGAGAAACTGGTTTTGTGCAGACCGACATTAACACATCTGGGGTACTTAAGCAAAAATTGAAAAAAAAAGTACTTTACAGCTCCGTCAAATTTAAAATTGTTTTCATTAGGAGCAACATTTTGGTTTTCATTTAACATCCAAATTTATTAATAATTTTTTGCATCAATTTTTTCAACTCTCCGTTTAGTTGTTTAAAAAAAATTGATTGCAACATTCGTTTAAAACAATACTTGAAATTAAATGCTGAGCTGAAAAATTTTCGTTAAAAAACAGGTTAAAACTTCTTGTACTATTAAACTGATTTTTATGTTTGGACCATTTAAATTATGACCTTAAAAATTCATTCTTATTTATTTATTTATTTTTGTTTTGTACATTTTTGGTCAATAAAAATACCAAAATACCAAATAATAAATTATATATATAAAATGTTAAAATTCAATCCCCTTACTTTAATCCCGGCAATCGATTTAATTTTAAAAATAAAGCACATTAAGGTTTCGTGCAACTAAAAATTTTAATTTAAGTTTAACAGGTGGATAATACACTTGCGCATATTTCAGTCGAGCGTTAACAGAGCTATGTTAGCGTTACATCTGTTAACGCATATTTGAGCGACGCAAAATGGAGTGCACTGTATATCGATGTTATCGGCATATCGATTAATGGGTTGCACGTGTTGACTTTTCTGCAACGCAAATTGAATACATCCAACTGATCCATAATATATAAATATAATGGGTCGCTCAAATCGCTCACGCAAACGCCGTGATGAAATGAACAAAATCAAGAAAGAGCGTTACGACGCCAAGGAGTTGATTCGCCTGAAGAAGACACTGGGTCTGCTGGACGCCGACGGCAAGGAGATCAAAATGGAAATCGGCGAGGTGGCTCAGATCAAGACATCTAAGGAGATAAAAAGGGTTCGTCAAGGCTGACAAGCCGTATGAATATATATATTGAATTCCACTCAAATCTAAAAATGTGCAGGCAGCCAAATCCAAAGAGCAGCAGGAGCTGATTTACGAGCATCAGGAGAGCCTCGAGAAGGGCAAACCGATTGCGCAGGTCAACGAGAAGACGGGCGTGGAGCACGTCTACAACAGCAAGACGCTCAAGGATCAGTTCGGCAACTATCCCGCGTGGTTCAAAAAGAAGAAGACCGCGAAGCGTCTACGCAAGAAGCAGCACGCACAAAAGAAGAACTTCAAGCAGGCCTGGACCACGGTCAATGTGCCGCTCTAGACAGAATTGGAGATGCCACGCCTAGTTGTTAAGCATATGGAATAGTTTAAGAAAGCGCTCTCGTAACTGTTAGCTATAAGAGTTTGTATTGCGCATTAAAGCCTTAAAATTACACACAATTCGTAAAACTTAGACATAAATAGAGAGATAGATAGAGAGACGCCAAAACGAGCGAGACAGTTGCAGTCGGTTAACCGAAAGCGCAATACCTAACATAGTCGAGAACGGTCTCAAATATGATGGTTATTTTGAAAAAAAAAAATGTTTTTAGACAGACACCAAAACGAGTAAGACAGTTGCAGTTGTACTTGTTTACAGTATAATAACAGCTTGGTATAAAACGGTCTCAAATATGATTGTTATTGCAAACAGATTTCAAAACCAGTAAGACAGTTGCTGTCGGGTAACCGAGAACGGTTTTAAATATGATTGTTATTGTGAAAAAAGTATGTGTTTTTTAGACAAATACAGACAGATGGACACCAAAACGAGTAAGACAGTTGCAGTCGTACTTCTTCAAACTATAATAACAGCTTAATAGAGTCGAGAACGGTCTTAAATATTATTGTTATTTTGAAAAATATATGGCTTTTTTTTAGACATACATACAGATAGATACCAAAACGAGTAAGACAGTTGCAGTCGGGTGTAGCCGACTGCGCAATACTTGTTCACAGTACAATAACAGCTTAAAATAGTCGAGAACGGTCTTAATTATTATTGTTATTTTGGAAAAATGTGGCTATTTTTGTCATTCGATTCGGAAAGACAAAAAAGAAATACGAACAGACGGACCTTGCACTAATCCAATATGCTCTTATTCACTTTGTGAACGAGCATTTAAATCTACTTTTTAACTGCCATGGCGGAAACAACGAATATTATTCAACGCTTAAACTAATCGAATAGTGAGTGGGATTTGCGAGTGCGAATTGCGACTGCTGCACTGCACCGAAAATCACAAATCATTTAAACTAGAGAATCTAGAATCCTACTGTATGGAACAATAGCTGCGCACGCTGCCCAGGACGCCCGAGGTGGCCGCTTCCAGGCGACGCGTATTCGCTGACCAGATGTGCGTCTGGGCCAGGACGAGGGCGCTGCTTGAGGGTCATTCGGACTTCTCGGCCAGCTCCATTGTCTCGGTGGAGTCGCCCTCCGGCTGTTCCTGCTGCTCCTCAATGTTGCCGTGCATCACATTCGGATTGCTCTTCAGCACAGAGCCGCCCGTGAAGCCGAGTATGCCGCAGCCGACGGCGGCCAGGCCGCCCGCTTTCATGCCGGCCACCAGGCCAATGGGTCCGCCCACGCAGGTGCCCAGAAGGGCGCCCACCACCGGATACATGGCCTTCTTGTAGGTGAGCGCATTGCGCAGCTGTCGCTCGCCCTCCTGCACGTTCTCCAGCGCCTCCTCCGCATTGTCTGCCGCGGCCTGCACGCTGACCGCCTGCTCCTGGACGAGCTCCCGCATGCCATGGAACATGCCGTGCAGATCATATATTTCGTGCTGCAGCCGCTCCATCTGCTCCAGGCAGGCCTCCCTCTGGGCCAGCTGATGCTGCTCCAGCTGAAAGTCGGTCTGCAGCTGCGGCAGCGTGCGCTGCAAGGCGGGCGCATGGTCAATGTGCACCACGGCCTGATTGTCCTCATCCTCGTCGTGCTGCGAGCCCAGCGTGGATGTCGGCGACTTCAGCTGCAGCTCTGAGGGACAGAATAGTTTTTAATGGAGGCTGATTAGCCATTGTTCCGGTTGTATGCTTGGGCGTTTCTCACCTGCAAATTTTTTCATGCCCTCGAACGCTTTCTCCTTGCCCGGCCGCATCAGCTCGTCGAACAGCAGCTGATCCTCCCCGTCCAGCTTGTCGCGCAGTGCGTCCATTTCGAGCAGCATGTTCTTGATTTGCTTGATGACGCGCATCGCGTTCAGCTCCTCCTTCTTGATCTTCGGCCAGTCGCCGAGGGCCAGGCTCTTCTCGATGTTGCTGCGGTGGTTCTGCAGCAGGCTGAGGTGGTGCGGCACGGCCGTGTCCTGGAAACGCTGCACCGAAACCTTGGCCTGCTTCAGCGCCAGCTTATCGTCCGTCATTTGTTTGCACTTTGCACCGATTTCAAACTTGAAATTATCAATGAATCTGCCTGCTAAGCTAAATCCCGATTTATGCGGGCCTCAACCACAGTTGAGTATCTGGTTCGTGGTCCCTTTTTACTACGATTGTGAGCTCGGACAGCTGCATTGGCGATCGGTCAACATGATTAATGCATTTTTGTTCGAATTGCGTTTTGACACTGATAATATTTTCTCTTTTGTTTTGGTTCAATTACAATTTCAGCTGTTTTTTGTATTAGTAAAACACGCAGGGAACACCAAATGCAGGTGGCGTTGTTGCGCGAGTACGCAGATTGTGACGTCACAAGTGGTGAATTCAAAGTCCAAATAAATTTATGGAATTATGTTTATATATGATATCTAAGCGAGCACTAGTATAATTTTTATGTTTCTAAACGAAATTGTTTACGCTTAAATGCGATAAACTAAATAAATTCTTGCCTTACCTCAGTTCACTTTACATTCTGTTTACTTGATGGCGCTGCCAACTGCTGCAATGTTATATTGCGCGCTGTCAATGCTCTGCTGTTAACAGCTCTGTTAGTTGAGCGCGCAAATTCAAAGTGTCGCATATACGATAATGTATTTATTGGTGCGCTATTTTCTCATATATACTATATACAAATACATGCAAATACTAGACACATAGCAAATGGTGGCCTTAAAACTACAGCATTCGACTTTAATACATACATTTATGACACGTTCACTTAAATACTATTGTATATATTTCTTTTCTTTTGTGTGTGTTTCTCTCTTTAAAAACTACGGAGGCACTTGCGTTCGGGAATGGCTTACAAGCAGGAGCAGCTACAGTTACACGAACAAAATTTATACGTTTAAACTAACTAAGTGTTTAATTTCTAGCGTTACAAAATGCAGTTCTATGTTGGCCGCGCCCACGCACAATTTAGGGGCAATTGGCGTTGGGGCCATTTCGACACTTCATCAGCAAATTCAACATGCCTTCCAGCTTGTTGGTGCGAGACTCTGTCCTGTACAAATTCGTCTGCATGCGATTCACATCCTGCGCCTGTTTCTCCTGCAAAACAAACAAACAACCGTTAGACGGTTCTTTTTCAGATTCCATTTGGATCGACGGCCACTCACCAATGTGCTGAGCCTGCTCTTCAGGGTGTCCACCACGCTGTAGGTGGCCTGCAGCGACTTTTGCAGCTCGTTCGTGTGCACCCGCTCGTTGGCCAGCGATCGCTCGATCTTCTGCAGTCGCGTGACCACCGCCGCGTCCGTATCATCGATGTCGTTCTCCAGGTCGCGCGCCTCGAACGCGTCATCCACGTGGGTGGCGGTCTTCCGGCAGCTCTGCTGGTCCGCCTGCAGGACGAAGCCCTGCCGACAGCGGCAGTAGTAGGAGCCGGCCGTGTTCACGCACTGCTGGTCGCACGGTTTCTCCGTCTCACACTCGTTCACATCCTGCTCGCAGTAGCGACCACTGAAGCCCGCCGGACAGCTGCACGTCTGCGGCGCCGTGCAATTGCCGCCGTTCTGACAGCGCGTGGTGCAAAGGGCTAAAACGGACAGGCAGTAAACCATTAACAATTTGAATAAAAACGTTTTTGAAAAAATTATTTTTTCAAAATTTACATTTTCAATTATTGCTGGTATCAAAATTTTATTTAAATTGAAACTTAACCGATTTTCTTGCGTCAATTCACTTTAATCGTGATTTCCCCTTTAGATTAATTTTGCACCTGAAATTTATGCATTTTTAAATTCCAAAATTTTTAAATTTTTTTCCGAAGAAAAATGTTTCAAAATTCATATTAAAAAAAAACATTTTTAAAATATTGCTGGCATCAAAATGAGTCTTAAATAGTATTTTAAATCGCATTCTGAACTAGTATATTTTCTGCTCTAAAAAAATTAATTAAGAATTTCCACTTGTAAAGTTCCCAATTCGAAGAAATCTCAGACTTCAAACTCCCATAACTTTGCCAAAACTGAACCGATTTTCTTGAGTCATACCATTTTGATCATCATTTCGCTTCTATATTAATTCTGCACCTAAAATTTATGCGTTTTCAAAATTTCATAAATTTCGAATTTTTTTCGACTTTTTTTACTTTTTTTCAAAAAAAATTTTTTATTTCAAAATTTAGATTTTAAAATATTGCTGGCATCAAAATAAGTATTAAATGGTTCTTTTTCTTAAAAATCCAGCTTAAATTGACCAAAATATCTATTTGTAAAGATCCCAACTCAAAGCAGTCTCAAGTCTCCCACAACTTTGCCAAAACTGAACCGATTTTCTTGTGCGATACCATTTTGATCATGATTGATTGCCACGGCTGTGGCGGCTACTTACGTTTCATGCACGCATCCGCGCGCGGCGTCTCCCGGCTCCAGCCCGCACAGCAGTCGTAGGTCATCTGCTGGGCGGACTTGTGCTTGATGACATCCCGGTAGGCTGGCTCGTGGACCAGCTGGACTCGCGTGCACATTTGGCCGGCGTGCGTGGGCGGCTGGCAGGGCGTGCTGATGTGCTTCCAGGTGGGTCGCGTGTACACCTCCGTCGTCTTCACCGGCATCGTGATCGTTCGCTGCTGCACGCAAATGTGTCGGCTGTGGAGTGCGATCGGAGCAGAAAAAAACGAGACAAGCGGACATGGATCAGTACATTTTAACGAGCCGATATCAACGCGTCAGCGTCAGCAAAAGTGAAATTGAAACCGAGTTCGAAGCTGAAACTGACTTTTCCAGCTGGCCAGACAGCTAGACAGACAGCCAGACGGCCAGACGGCCAGACGGCCTGGCTAGCCAATTACTGTCATAATAAACTGGCCAACAGGTTGGCCAGCGCCCAGCAGACGCGCTTGCATCTGTCGCCACCAAACTGGACAATTGTCACAAATGTCAGAGCCGTCACGAGATGTGTCCAAAATCAACGATGAAAACTCGCATGAAAAATGTTTGGTGCAGTATTACCAAAATTTACATATTCCTGATTCAAAATGAATACTCCTAAAACCCGTATAGTGAAATAGGGTATATTATTAATATTTGTATTGTCTTTGATAACTGACAGCAAAAAATTACAAAATTATTTCATATTTTAATATTTTAGCAAAGTTTAAAACTTATAGAAATGCGGTCACACTGGTCACAATCAACAGTTTGGTAAATGTAATTCCCAGAAACTGCCTGCTCAAAGCTAGCCTGTTTTTGTTGTTTTTGTTGTTATTGTGTCGCAAATCTGTGCTATCAAATTTGCGCAAAATGTGTGAAAATTATGGTTATAGCAGTGGCTGTCAAACTGTAAAACTGTAAACACGACCAGCGAGACCTTTTGGCCGCAAGCGGGCCAACACATAAACGCTGATAATAAGCGGTTTTTGGAATGTTTTTCGTATTTTTTTTTTTTGAACTGCCAAAAAGCCAAACAATAAAAAGAAGCAAACTGGCCGCTCGCATCCATAAATTTGCAAGTTGCTGCTGCTGGTTGCTGCAGTTGCTGCTGCAGTTGCAGTTGCTGCTGCAGTTGCTGGTGTCGTAATTGGCAAAGCCAAACAATTGCAGACGCGTGACGTGGCCACCGACTGACTGACTGACTGACTGACTGTTGGCTACCGCAAGTTGGGAGCTGCTCGCTGGTCGCTGGTCGCTTGTAGCTGGACATGAAACCGTTATGCTCAAATTTGTGACTGGACTTGAGCCATATAAAAAAGCGCATTGGGCCAAAGTGGCATTGTTGGCCAGCATCGGTGCATTTAACAATTTCTTTATTGCTGCACATGCATATTTATGGGCTGCTCTTGTACCATAATTCTCACGTTGTTTATGCACCAGTTTGTGTGCATTCAGCATTCAGCATTAAGGGCGCCACAACAACAACAACAGCAACAGCAACAACAACAACAGACCAGAGAACAAAATGCGGAAGTTTTCATTCCAAGAAGAAACTGTGCCAACAAAGTGCAACATGAAATGCTCAGTCTGCCTTGCCCCATGCCCCATGCCCCATGCCCAAAAAGCGTTCCCATTCCGCTGGCTGCATAAATCTTTGCCAGCTTCGGAGCCAGCCTGCTGTGCAACGTGTGTGTGTCTGTGTGTATGTGTGTGTGTGTGTGTGTGTGTGTGTGTGTGTGCTTGTGTTTCTGAATGGCTTTGTTTAGAAACGTTTAGACTAAAATTAAATTTAAATTTTTAATTGTTCAACGCCCGAACACCTGTGGCTTCAACCGCCTCGCTTTGCCCCCACTCCAAACAGATAAGCAGAAAAAAAACAAAAAAAAAACCTGACCTGAAAAATGCAAGACAACGTGCCATAAAAAGAGTTGTTGCTGCTGACGGTTTTTATACCCTTGCAGCGGGCATTCCACTTTTGTACAAAAGACCCTAAAAAGTATTTATATCCTCGATCAGTATTAACAGTGGACTCAAGTTTTATGGGTATCAAAACTTTTTTATTTTCGAAATTATCTCAAACTTAGCTAATGAGAAAGGCATTATGCTCGATATATATACTAAACTATAAAGCTACAGTTGTTTTTGTTTAGAAAAGGATAAAAATAACATTTTGTTTGAACAAATTTTTAGTTTTCGAAATTATTTTGATCAAATTTAGTGAATGAAATTCGAATGATGTTTGAAACGAATTTGCAAAATAGAATCAATATCGGATTACTAAATCAGATAGAATCAGATCGGTCTGAAAATGAGATTTCTGTTTCTCAGAATATCCTGACCAAACTTAAAAATTCGGACTATCAATTAGGAAGTTCTCATCAACATCGGACCACTTTAGCATATAACTGCCATATTCTGATTGACTCTGATCAAACTTAACAGCCGAAAAATTCAATTTACCGCCAACGTTTCTGCAAAAGTATTTCAATATTGAACGAACATCTAAAAATATATCTAAAAATTCATCAAATCGTTATTTTAAATATAAATTAAGTATAAAAAATTATATTCAAACAATAAAAATTATGTTTTTGTATAAATAGAGTATTTAATGTTCGTCAGCCCGAACATAACTGTACTCTCACATTTAATTTTTATATAAGCCGTTGCTGGCTTCTCTAAAGTGTCCAATGTTTCGGTCATTTTTGGAAAATTATAAAAACATCAATCACAATGTATTTCACATGAATTTGTATTGCGGGCCAATTAATCAAAAAAAATAAAATGTAAAATTGTTAAGTTTTTAAAGAAAACGCAACGGTCGAAAGTTGCGCGTTCTTCCTCTTCAGCTCTTTAAGAGCGTCTGAGAAGAGTGAGGGGGGGAGGGGATCGAACGGAGAATTGAGGAACATAAACGGAGGCGAACTTGGGCCAAGTTGTTGGCCTGAACTTTGAGTGCAGCTTATTGATTTACGATTTGTTTTTATTGAAAGTCAGGCAGAAATTGATGAGCCTCAAAGACGCTCTTTCTGTTTTCTGTTTTCTGACTCAGCGCCAGGCCAAAAGGTGACCCAGCGCGGGTGTATGTATGTGCGAGTGTGTGTGTGTGCGTGTGTGTGTGCGAGTGTTGTGCGTGAATAAGTGTGGGCGGTTCTTTAATGGACTGCAGCGTCTGGCTTAATAAATGGCTGCACACATTTATAGAGTTCACCTCAACCAGCCGCAACATTGTCTGCTGCACGCTTCCATTTCAGCGGGAAGTGTTTCAATTTCTCACAATCGCTGCCTTTATATATGATAATTATTTCAGATTAATTGTTATTGTTGTGGCTAGGCAAATGTTTATATACTTTGGTTTATGGCATTTTAACTGTGCGAGCTTGACTTGTGGTTACCCTGTAATAAGGTGTGAAACTACCTTACGTTTTTTGATCAAAAAATGTTATAAAACATCACTGAAAAAAACCTAAGGTCTTTAAGCCTTACTTTAGATTATGAAAATCGCAGAGAGAGGCGATAAGTAAAGGTAGCGCTAGAGAGATAGAGAGAAAGAAAACCAAAGGGAGGGAGAGAGAGACAGAGAGAGTGAGTGAGACCAAAAAATGGAATCAAATAGAGCGATAGAGAGAGCAAGATATACAAAGAGAGTGATTGATAGCAAACAATTGAGTCAAATAGAGCGAGAGAGAGAGAGAGAGAGAGGGATAGATTGATATAACAAAAGAATTTCAAAAAGCGTTAAACAATCAGTTTTATTAAACGAAAAAAATAATTAAAATATCACTACCAAAACGCCACTTGTAAAGAGCTTACATCAAATTATGAAAATCGCATAGAAGGGCGATTTTTGTTAATGAATTTATTTGGCTTGCACAACTTTATTTTGTCCATTCAAATCGCATTCAATGGCAGCAAAAGAATAATTAATTAACTTTAATCTTACAGTTTTATTGATATTTCTTTTCAATATTGGAATATCGTAAATCTCAAATAATTGCAAATTAGTTTAAAAAAAATAAACAAAAATTGAAAGAGCCCTTTGTACAAAAGCCTTTGATAGCACTTTGTTTTATATTAAGATGCCATTGTTCGGGGCATAATGACGCGTTGCCTTCGTGGGAACTACTTAAAGTGGACTTAATTTCTTAAGAGGCCAAACATAACTATATTTATTAAATGTATGCAAAGCTGAAGCCTTTACAAGCGGAACAAAAGCGGGCCGAAAATTGAGTCTTTTATTGGGGGGGGGCTGTTAAGCAGAGCGCACGATTTAAGTCGAGTTAAATCATTTTTATGAGCTGTTTTCTGAAACTAGCCACACGGGGGTCATTTGCGAGGCTCGCCTCGTTGGAAACCAGTTTCAAAATTGCTGTTAATCTTAACAACTGCAACGAAAACGCATTTGAGAAACAGTTAAAAAATAGAAATAAAATACAACAAAAAAAAGGCGACAAGAGTTGGCGACATTTAACAGCTGTAAACCGCTTTAACTTTGGCCACAACAACCAAGCGGAAAAATGCAGACGTTTTTCCAAGTGTGTGTCCGTGTGTGTGTGTGTGTTTGTGTGTGAAAATGTATAAAATATAAAATTATTGTTTGGCCGGAGTACATAAAAATATATTTTATAGCCGCGTTCAATGCGTATGCTAAAATGGTGAAAACGTTTAAGGTCAAGACGACAAAGGCGAGACAACGACCAGAAAGAAAATGGTTAAGAGTTTTAAGACCAAATGGCTGGGAAGAGCAGCTAGCCGGGCTAACTGTACTGGCCATTTGTGATTGTGACTGCCGAACGGCTGAGCCAACTAATCTGATTTGTTGCATGAAATTAGAATCTAAATTGGCTGGCCAGCAAATGCAATTTCAGCTGCCATGGTCCCGGCCAGGCCAAATGCATCATTAGGCACATTGCAGCAGCATCAGCAGCAGCAGCAGTTGCAATTGGCCGCAACTCCCACTACCCCGTAACAGTAACATGACGACAACCACGACAACAGCCACGACAAGAACAACAGCAACAGCAACAGCGACTTGGCTGCATTTTTAGACATGCTTCCTGGTGCCCAGTCTTGGTCGCAGTTGCAGTCTTCTCGTCTCTCTCAATCTCTCCGCGGCAGTTGCAGTTGCAGTTGTAGCCCCTTTATTTGGCTTTTTACTTAGCGTTAAATGCGAAACGCCTCTGTGACCACAAGGAAGACGACGTAGACGACGTAGACGACGACGCGCTGCATCAGCATTACTTTTTTTCTTTTTTTTTTCTAATAATATTTCAGCCATGTCCATGCCTGGCACAAGTGCAGCAACATTGCCAGCTTTTAGTTTTATTTCATTTTCTTATGCTCCTTTTTACAGTCAAGAATTATTACAGCACTCAGCCAGCAAAAGTTGCTGTTAGCCAAACCAAAGTCGACTTGTGTGTACTCTACTATTTTTTTCTTCTTTTTTAATGTGTCATAAATATTTTATTATCGTTATAAACTTGAAATTATTTATGGCCCTGGGGCTTATAAGCTTCTGATAATAGCCCAATGACTATTTTTTAATGTGGCGCCATCTAACGACAAGTATAAAAAGCTTCTACGATTAACACTTTATTTATATTTGAAATTATTTGAGTTAGAAAGTTTTATAATAAAAAAAGAGATCCGTTGGCTACCCTACAACTTTCAGTGATTATTTAATAAACATTTTCCTATTTTTCTCTCTTTCAATAAAAAAACTAATCAGCACAAAAATATATATAAATAAGTTTTGTTTGTTACAAACTGTATATGAAAGTGTGTATACCCAAAGGATACCCTAACAATTTAGCAGTGCAAAGAAAAACCGCCAGTCACGCCTTCAGTCTTACCTCATAGAGTCAGTTCTAATTTGGCCGTAAATTTGTCTTGCTCGCAGATTATTCAATAAAAAATCGCACCAGCGAATATTTTTTTTTTTTTTTTTTTGTTCAAGACTCCGCTGCTCGGGGAAAAGTGGCGAAAAGTGAAATGAAAATTGCTGCGCGAGTGTCAGACTGAGTGGCTAAGACCAAAGACGGGCGCAGTCAAGTGCCGCCAGCTGCAACGCATTGCTGCTAATGCGAGGTGGGGAGATGCAAAGAGCTTTACCCGGCGTTGGAGCCGAAGCCGTAGCTGAAGCTGATTATATGCCAAGGAAGCGGGCCCAAAATGGGTTCAGTGGCCGCTTGGCGTGCGTCTCTGCCGCATTTTCCATACAACATAATCGTAATCGGGCGATAAGCGATCTCTCGCCAAGGGCCTGTCAATGCGTTGCGCCCTACTAATGCGGCCCTCTGTGCAACCCGAGTCGTTGCAAGGGGGAGTGGAAGCTGTTGTTGTTGTTGTTGTTGTTGTTGTTGTTGCTGGTGTGAGGCTGGTGTAAAGCATGATTAATGCCCCAAACTTGTTTAAACAACAGCCGTGTCGAGCCAGGGCCGAAAATCCGATTAGTGAACACAAACGTGAGCACTGCAGAAGCGACAGGGCTAAAACCAGAGCCCAGCGCTGAGCGCGTGTCGGATTCTTATCAAGCACGACCTGACACGAACACGAAACAGAATTTGCTTATTGGTTAAGTATTATATTTAAATATATATAGTTATCTATAATTGATCAAAACCTAAAAATCTAATTGAGTATCTTTAGCATTTCTTTGCAAATTTTTATACTCGTTCACAAAGTGAAAAGAGTATATTGGTTTTGTGCAATGTCCGTCTTGCTGTCCGTCTGTCCGTCTGTCCGTCTGTCCGTCTGT
>SCDT01001080.1:0-10362 GCA_004143765.1 Drosophila melanica
TGAAGAGAAAAGACCTGCCCCCTGCCCCTGCCCCTGCCCCCACCCACAATTGCCGCAATTCCGCCTAGTAACCGCTCTTAACACTAACCCCAACTAATGGCCGGATACGTTCGCAGATGTGGGCCAATTCAAGTATAGCTCATAACAAATTTTTACGACTTTTCGTTTACCGCCCGTCGTGTATTAAAGCTATCAAAATAGTGGGCGTGGCTTGTTGCAGCCAAGCATAGGAGTGGCCAAGAGGGGAGGGAGGGGGCTGGCTATGCTATTGCAAGTGTTTGCGGATTTGAAATTAATATAACTAAAAGGTTTTTGCACGCTGCGCGTATCTGACGGATGCTTGTTTCGCTTTAACTCCCGACCAGGAGCACCACCACCACCACCATCCCTCCGTTTTCCCAACCCATTCTCATGCCCAGTTTTGCAGTATTTTTTTGCATTCCTTTTTTTTCTCTTTTTTTTATTGATTCCACTCGCCAAAAGAAAAGCAAACGCAGTCGCGTTGCCTGCGGCCTGCCTTTAGTTTTTTTTTAACGTTCCACAAGACACACTTTCACACACACACACCCACACCCACACCCACAGAGAGACACACGCACACACACGCATTGCCAAAAGACACGGCGTGTGGCTTTAACCCTTAATTGAATGCCATTTGAGTGTATTGAATGTATTCAAAGGGCCGCTGCTGTCATGCACAAAGCTCAAAGCTCTTAATTTACTGATGAACTAGCTCCAGTTCATTGGATTTGTTCGGTCGCTCAATTGGAATCACTTTAAGTGCTGCTCAACTCATTCGAAAAAAGTCACTTTCAAACAATTTCGAGCTGATGCTATAAGTTATGCTCAAAGAAATCAAACTGAGGGCGAAACCAAAAAAATATATTTGCAACAGATCAAAAAGTGTATTAAAATCTTGCCAACATGTTGTTCACTTTTAAATCAGTTAAAATTTATTCTTATTTTTACAGCCTGCAACCGAAGCAAAGGATATCTGAAGATTAAGATAGGCCGTCAACAGCTGGAATATGCCCACAAAAAGCATTGCTGATCACAGGTATGTGCCCGCTTAACGAACTAATCACAGAATTAGTTAGGAACGCAGAAGTGCTAGAATACAGAGCATAGCACCATGATAAATCCGGCTCATTCAAAAAATTTGCCCGTAAACATAATTTATTTGCTTTTTATTCATAATCTGAGTCTTTATATCCTTAAACACAAGTATCAGTATTGAGAGCATTCTGTAATCGTGGTTTCTTCTCATTCACAAATTAATTACCGTTTTTGTTTGGACTTCAGTAGCCGTTCTCCTTCACAGTAATTTCAGTTTTCAGTTTTGTTCGGGCGGCCTTCGATTGTCACCATTATCTAAAATTTTCACGCAACGGAACTGAAATTTATTGTTACCGGTGAAAGCCAAGCAATAAGATGAAGAATAAGCTGAATATGACCACCAACAACTACAACAATAACTTTATCTATAAAGCGAGCCTGAAGATGTTGGCGTAGCTGTGGCAAGGTAGAACTTTATCGTTGCACTTGCGGCATCTCATGTTGCAGCAACAGCAATAGCTACTTGAGTGTTTGTTGCTGCTGCTGCTGCTGCTGTGTACATTACGCTAAATTACATTTTGAATATTGAATCGATGCTGTTGACCTTCTCGCACCTGAGCTGAGTTCTGTTTATGCCACCTGTCTGCAATCAAAGTCATCTTCAGCCTCAGCTCCATTCGCATCATCATCATCATCATCAACATCATCATAAGCAACATGGCTTCTTTGCCACCAACTCCTCTTTGTATACCCTGCACATATTGCAATCTAAATTAAAATAACTAACATATTGCACTGGCCCAATGTGCATAAAAGTTAAATAAACAAACAGTTCTTGAATTTAATAGAAGATAGAAAATTCTTGCAATTATTTTGTTTCATGTATCTTCGTTCTTTAAATTAATATATAAAATAGAAATGAAATTGCAACTTTCGCGATATGAAATTATCGAAAATTAAATAGGTATACCAACGAAAGTAGGATTATATAATATTATAGTTTTACATAGCGCAAATAAAACCATCGGACTGTATCTTAATATTCTACACCAGTTAAATTGAGACGTTGCGTTCGCTTTAGTGCCAAATCTCTCAAATGTGTTTGGCTACAGGGTGTCTCCAAGTCGGCCATTTGCACGCAATGCAATCCTGCTTGCTTGCTTTCCCGTTGCTGTCGTGCTTCAATTGCATTTTGCGGCTGCCGTCGTCCGCCGTCCGCCGTCCGCTTGCCCCTGCTCCCCTATAGTCAGTACATGGCTGCTGTGGCAACAACGTCCTCAACAGCTTTCTCGTAATTTGTCGGTCGAAAGCGAAACAAATTCGCTGGCATTGAAACTCGGCTTCAATAATATTCAACTGTATCGATCTCTCCTTCTGTGTGTGTGTGTGTGTAGTTGTAGGTGTAGGTGTAGGTGTAGGTGTGTGTTTGCCTGCTGATAACCCAACTGTTAATTTGCCATTTGTGTGCGGTTGCCATAGATGCTTTGCCCACACCGTGCACCTTTGTCAAAGATCTTATTTCATGCAAAAGCATTGGAATATACACTGGCGCCATCTAGTGTCTGGCATTAGCTTAAAGTGGAGTAGTCTGTAGGAAACCATTAAGCATATACTTTATATTTAATAGTTAATAGTATATACTTCTATATATAGTTCGGTGCAAAATTTGGTTTTGATTTTTAGAATACATTACAACAACGAAATGCAACATGTTCCGTTAAAATACATTATTATACGATTAGCCAAGTTTAGGGCTAATCGAATGCGCTTATCAAAAACAAAACCTTCAACACGCCCTACAGTTGCGCACAATTCCAATTCCCATGGAATGACAGCAAAAATGGTAAATCAATGCGACTTCACTTTATTCAGTGATTTTCAGATTGTGATTGTGATTGAGATTTGGATTCTAATTTCGATGCGAGTCTTTAGTCAGATTAAGCACCTGCTACGTGTGGAGTGTGGCAAGCGTCGTTGCCCCAAGCACACGAGGTGTGGCCAGGGAGGAAAGCGAGCGGTGGGGCGGGGGACTCTTGAGATATACGTGTACTAGGGGTTTAGTCAGGCATTCAGTCACGCACATGGCGCAAAACATTTCACAGACACGCAACACCTCAACTTCACACACGCACACACACACGCACACTTGGAGTAAGGACACGCATGTGAAAGCCAAAATTGTTGGCTTCTTCAGCATTTTTATTTTTTTCATTTTGTCTTCTCCCTTTGTCCAAGCTGGTCGCATGTGTGGGGAGGTTAAACCAGTTGCCACCTTGCCAGTCGTGGCCTCTACAGCTTTCAGCTTGTACAGTGGCAATTCCTTAAAAGAGACTTTCAAATTATTGACAAGGAATTATTTTACATTCACTTAAATTGGGACCAGGAAAAAACTAAGAAATATATTATATAAATAATGATAAATATTATAGAAAATATGATATTTGTATGGTTTATTATTATTATTATTATTATTATACCTAATTATTTTTTATTGATTTAATTTGAAATTTAAAATTCTTCTTGTGCGGGGCCTTAAAGCACATTAAGCATGACATTAGATATTTTACATCGATCACGAAAAGATCCTCAAAGCACTAGGAATGCAATCTGACTGAAAACTAAACTATCTTCTATAATTCTATGAATACCTAAACACCTTAAAAAATTAAAGACTAGAAAAAAAATTAATGAAAGAAAGCTCTTGCTCTTTCTTATATTAATACAAAAGTTTCTAAAACGACATAGACTTAGTTATTTACACCGATTTATTAAAAAAAAAGTGAATGTTGCTGCGTTTAATTTTGTAAGGGGTCGCCATTAGGAAGTTGCTACTGTACCTTGCCCTTTTCTTTGGCTGCTCTTCATCTTTTTGTCTGCCGTCTTGACTGTTTGCCTGCCATTTTATTACTCAACTTTGGTTTGAACAAGTGTGTGCGTTATTGTTGTTGTTGGTGTGTGTGTGTTAGTGCGTGTGTGTGTGTGTGTGCTTTGGCTTGTTATAAAAAGTAATTTTAATGTGTTAATTCAGTTGGTTTGACGCTGGCAGCGTGTCAGAGATTAACTAGCAGGCACGAGACGCAGTGGAAAGGTGTAAAGGGGGGAGAAGGAGTTCTCAAGGAGGCACAGGTGATACAGGTGGAAAGCGGCATGTTGTTATTAACTTTAAACTGCAACCAAGTGAAAAACGAGTGTTGCAACAACTCCAAAAAAAATAAATAAAAATAGTAAAAAACACTACAGCAATAAACAAACACTCGCGCGTTTTCAATTAACAACTTTTTCTATTTGAGAGCCAACTTAGCTGCAACAAAAACGAAAACAATAGCAACAACAGAAAGTATAGTCGAGTGTGCTAAACTAGCAGATGCCCTATACTCAGTTCCACAAGATAAAATTTTAAATTTCCTAATTTTTCTTTATAAGTTTAAGCTTAGCTCGAGTAAATCCGAAAACAATTATGTGTTAATTTAATATGAAAACATTTAGTTCTGATGTCAAAAATGATGTGAACTGAAATTCAAAAAATAAATTTTCTTATAAATTTTACGTTTTTTTAAATATTAATATTTAAACGCAAACAATAAATTTGTTAAAGCTTCCTAGGTTATTACATACTTCTTTACTGGTTGGTTATTCCCCTTTTTCAATGTGTTTAGGGTATAAAAATAAGCAGAACAAAATTGGCGCTGCGTTGCCTAATTGATTTGCAAGTTTTGCTGGCCACAGGCAAACCATCTTTCCCTTTAGCAGCACCCCCTTCACCCACACGAACAACAGGTTACCCTGAGGTGCTTAAGGTCCTTAGGTCCTTAGCTCTTTAGGTCGTTACCCTTCCCTTTTCCTCTGCTGTCTGCCACCTGCCGTTGTCTTGTTCGGCTTTGCAATGCACACAATAAATGCATTTAGTCATTTACTCCTCCTTCACTCCTTCTTTCTTTCTCTCTCATATTCGCATTTTCTCTTGCTCTCTTTCGCAATTGCTACTCTCTATTTATCGCGTGTATGCGTTTGGGTTAGGGTTGCCACCGTTTCATTTAGTTGTGCTTCGTACTCATTTGTTTCCAATTAGTTGCGGAGCATCGCAGTCAATTGGAAAATACTAAGAGGTTGGGGGCACCACAAACATGGAGAAAAGTATTTTCTTCTTGTCTGAAGTCGTCTATACTCTATATCTGCTTTCCTATCGAAACTTGTATCTCAGTTGATCTTTATTAAAAAAAAAATGATGGAAACTCTTTTAGTTGCAGGTAATATAAAAATATTTATGTTAATTTTGACTAGATTTAAGAAAAACAAGTCCGGAAAATTAGTGAAAATTCGTTGCAATCATATTTTTGCTTTTTTCACAATTTTTAAATATTTACAAATAAATTTAAAAGTAAAATATGTAAAATAATAATTTTATCAAGGGACAACTATGGAGAACAGTACAATATTTAGTTCTCTGCTACCTAATCTGTTAATATATATACTAAGTTCACCTAATAGGTAGGTTTTTGTTCCATGATTGTCTGTGCAAGCGTATGCAAACTTCCTTAAGTTCAATGTTCTCTTTTGATTTTCTTTGTGTTTTTGGGACCGGGCAATGATGACATAGTTGCCCAAGGGCGTTCCGAGCACCTTACAGTCTGTGTTATTTTTGTTGCAATTGTTGTTGTTGTTTTTGCTGTTTTGGTTATCCATTTATCGATGCGGCAAACTTTTGTAATGACTTTGAAAATAAAACAAGCAAATAATGGAGCCGAAACCCTTGGTTCGAAAAGGGACGCCCCCACGAAAGGTGGTGTAAAAGCAAAAAGACAGAAAAACAGACGGAAAAAAAGTACAACAAAAAAAATCCCGAACACAAACAGAAACAAAAGACTAAATTATCCAACTATTGACAATAATGAGCTTTGCTAATGAGTAATACATAGTATTGTTGAGAGTTTCGGGCGGAGGGGAGGAGTTTCTACTGGGGTGAGGTGGAGACAAGAGGAGAGGGGTGGGGATAGTGTAGGGTCGTGCCATCAAATGACCGTTCCTAACAATGTGCAAATGACAAAAGTTTTGCTCTGCCGATTTGTTGCCCCTTTTTCTAGATGTTTTTCTCCATTTTCCTGTTGCCCCCTTTTGACCGCCTTCCTTCGCCTGCAGCTTACTTGTTTAGTTCGGGAATAGAAAGAATTCTTGTTGTTTTGTAGCGAAATTATATGTTTACTGTTAATTAGTTGACTGTGAGCAGTCGGTAAAACTAAATAGCAAGCAGGAGACGAACAATCCCAACAATATAAACCTACAAAATTAGATATGCCTATTGATCTCCACAGCTATGCTATTGCTATATATAATTATATGATTCTTTTAGGACTATAAGTTTTCAAATCTTTTAGTTTTCTTTACTTTATACTCCTGACTTGCGATCCTTCATCTGTCTGATGCTACATTTTTCTCTTTCTATCTCTCTCCTTATTTGTACTTGTGTCTCTATTTGCCTATCTCTCTCCCTCTCATTCTCTGGTATGCCTATTTTTTTCTTTCTTTATCCGTTTAAGATTTTCTCTCTCACATTGTTATTTTCTTTCTCTCACTCTCTGATCATATCTGTCTGTTTCTTAACTCCTCTTGCTTCGTTCATCTAATCCTCATCCCCTTTTAGTCTCGCCTATGTCTCATCAACTTTTCTTAGCTCAACAGTGCAAATTGCCAGACAAGGGGAGGAGCGTAAAACAATTTGCCAGCTAAATAACAAAACGTTAGACAAACTGCGTCACTCTCTAGCCGTCATTCTCTTTAGCCAGTCTCAACTTAACCTCATTCTTATGCTCAACCTATCCTTAACTTGGTCGTTTTGCTTCCTCTGTTCTCTCTCTTTCTGTCTATATGTGAGTGTCGCCAAACCACAACAAAGTGCAAATTTATGCCACAATAAATGTAGTCAAGTATTTCAGCAGTTAAAGGGGCTGGTGAAGGAGGGGGACAAGAGAAAGGGGAGAGACAGAGAGAGAGACAGGCATAGTGAGAGAGATTGGGCAGTTTAGCAATGCAGTCCTTAAAGGCGTCATGTTATGGAGCTTTTAAACGCTGTCGATGGGGCAACACCTACGCAAGGCCTTCAGCCAGAGGAGCGACAACAATTCATAAATAAGGCATGCCACTTGATGAGCCACGGGCGGATGGTGCGGTGGGTGGTGGTTAGGGTTAGACTCTTGTCAATAAAGCAAACGTAAAAACTTTGGGAGGTGCCCCATAAACTGTCAGGCATCAGTAACTTATCGACCCTTAGCTTTTAAGTGGATGATTTCAGGTTTCAGATTTCCGTATACACCAACACACACACACCAACACACACACACACGCACACCTGGCCAGACAGCTCTTTGTGTGTGTCTGTGTTTTGGTACTTTTTATACCCTGTACGTGTAAGACTTATGAAAACGGGGTCATTAAATTATAGAAACATTTGATAAAAGTGGCAATTTTTTATTTTAAACACAATATTTTATTTAGAAAAGGTTTAAGCCTTGTAATATAAAAATCTGACTACAAAAGACTCCAAAGGAGAGTTGTATTATTTTATATTTTTATTAGATTTAAGGCTTAAACTATTTTTATTTACTATGATTTTTTTTTCTGCTTACAGGGTGTTTTAGAATCGGGCATTTCATGCTTTTTCTGTTTTTTATTTTTTTGTTTTGTGTTTTATTTCACTGTCCATGCGGGCGGCTGCCGCTTTCATTTTGTTGCTGCTGTTGTTGTTTCTATCTGTTATTTTCTTTATGTTGCCATTTTGACCCTCTTCGTCTCTTCCCGCCGCCGTCTTCGTCATCGTCGTCATCATTTTATTTTATAAACTCCTGCACTTTCTGGTCAACTTGACTGACTTTTAGTTGTGCCTCGAGTGTGCGGAGCAGCAGCGGTGTGGTCGCTACTAGACAGCCACACACACACACACACACACACACACACACGCACACACTCTCTCTCTATGTGTATTATAGGTGTGCCTGTTTGCGGTTAGCTGCTGCTGCTGCTGCTGTTGCTGTTGCTGTCGTAGCTGTTGCTGCCGTGCACGTCAAGTGTCCTTAAACGGATTAAGGGTGAATGATAGCGGCTTATGTCTTAGGTGTGTCTGGTGTCCTTTTGTGAAATACACCCCCCCCCCTCACCTCCCCTGTCACCATCCTCCCATCAGCTGCCCCTTCGCACATGCCCCCGTTTAGCTCACCTAATTCCATGGATTCTGCTGCTGTTGCTGCTGCTGCGGCTGCTGCTGTTGTTAGTTGGTGCTTTAATGTTTTCACATTTTATTGCGGCTTTGCTGTCCTGTTTTGGTCCTGGCACGGCCAGCTTCTGTGTCTCCCGGCGTCTGTGCTTGTAAAAGCGATTCGCTTGGCTCTTGACTTTTCACTCCTTCTAGAGCTGGCGAAAGACTGCATAACAATTTGTGTAAATCGGACAGAGAGGTGGGAGAATGAAAGTAGAATGTGGGGATGGGCGTGTGCAAAGTGCGAAGGATTATAGTTGGGAGAGGATCTTGGGCGCTCCAAGGGATCCTTACAACATTTACGTATAAGTCCACCTAAGCTGATCTGCAAACCATAAAGTTCTTTATTATCTGTCAGTGTAGTGTTTTCTATATTAAATAAAATGCAATCGATATCAAAGTTATTTGTCAATAATTAACCTTGAACTCTTAAATGTTTTTATTTCGAATTGCGTTTAGTTTAATCTACAAGACAAGTTAAAATCATGCCATACGTTTAAATATGAACATGTGTGTGTGTGTGTGTGTGTGTGTGTGTTGCACCTTGAAGCCAAGAAAAACAACATGTGCTCGCTCCTTGCCACATTTATGTCTATCCCTTGGCTGTCTAACCGCAAGACAATTAAAAAGTTGGCGCCCGAAAATTGCCGCGAAATTGGCGGCTGTTCGCGAGCAAAACTCAACTTGTGGCACGTACGGCAACTGCAACAACAACAACAACAACAATAACTACAGTTGCTGCTGCTGCTGCTGCCTATAGACAATGACACAAATCAAAAAGTTGAAGGCATGCAAAGTTTATGAAGAGAAGCTCAAACAAATGAACGAAATGCCTGACAACATCCCCTCTCTTTCTCTCTCTCTCTCTGTTTTCCGCCTCTCCCCTCTCTGTCTGTGTTCTTTTGGCTGGTTAAATTTTCTTGTCTAATTGCGTGGCAGAATGACGCAAATGCCAGTGCAACAAAGGAACAACCAACCCATGAGTCCGACGCTACAATGAGGCGTATACGTGATTTATTTTCTCTATAGAAACGGACGGTTCGGGGCGTAATCTCAGTGTCAATATTTATAAAATATTTTTAAAATACGTGCCCCAAAGTTGAAAATCAATTGCCAACACGAGATGCGTCACATCATGTTGGCACAGGGGCGGCCAATGAGGGGGCCGCCACAAGGGGTAGTCCAACCGAACAGGGGAGAGGAGAGCCCCCTCCCCTGTATGTATGTGTGTGTGTGTGTGTTTCACAGAGGGTCACTGGACAGCATTTGAAAGCCAATCCGTTTACTTATATTGACAGTTGTGCGACACATGCGTTACACAAAAACCCAAAACACCACTGCCCCTTCACGCTTCACGCACTGTGTCGGAGGGCTTTCCAGGAGGGCAGGAGAGGGCGGCACAGTCAATAAAACAAGTTGTTTTTTTTTTGTTTGTTGCTGTTGTTGCCCGGAAAATATGTCACCAGCGGGTGAAAAGCACTCAAATTAATAAACTCCATAAAATGTGAGCGCAGACAGTTATGAAACAAGTCCAAAATGATGGCAAATAATCGTGACTAGACTGTGAGATACCCTCGAAGGGTTTTGCAATCAAAAATATATTTAAGGTATTTAGTATATAAAGCAAATTTTTTATCTATTTGAGGACTAATTCACAGAATTCTGAGATTAACAGGCTTGTGGGGAGTATTAATGGGTACTCATCCGTGAATAACTAGTTTTGAAGTACAGTTTCATTTTTGTAAAATGTTCAATGAATACTAGTTCGATGAATGTATTTATTATAAGTCGTAAATGATTATAATATAACTTAACTATTTAGTATGAATATTTTTTATAAGACTTAAAATATTAGCTGTAAGATTATAAACACACCTGGGATATTGAATGCATTTTTCGTGCAGGGTATCAGAAGCAGCAGCGCAAAACAAAGCGAAAAATGGGAGAGGAAAAAGTAAAGAAAACAAAAACCGAAAAAGCGAATTTCGAACAACGAGACGTGTGTGTGCAGCGTTAAGTGGCCTGCACCCAAACGCACGCCCCCTTCTCATG
Organism: Drosophila melanica; assembly: GCA_004143765.1. Classification (NCBI taxonomy): domain Eukaryota; kingdom Metazoa; phylum Arthropoda; class Insecta; order Diptera; family Drosophilidae; genus Drosophila; species Drosophila melanica. The sequence goes on from SCDT01001080.1 coordinate 10,355, forward strand.
CCATGGCC
>SCDT01001080.1:10411-34895 GCA_004143765.1 Drosophila melanica
GCGTGGGGGGGGGGGAGAACAGTCAGCCAATAGTCATGGCCATGACGGCTTCTGGACGGCTGCTCTTGGCCTTTCGCACATCAGACACTCTGTCAAACTTTTGTTTGTGCCGTCAAAGGGGGTAGTGCAGAAGGTGAGGGTGGGGATGAGGGTAATGGTAGGCTGGGTTCGGAGTGGGGGTGGCCACTTCAAACTCGCACACACAAGTGTCTCGTGAGGTGTGCGACAACTGAAGCTTCCATTCAAAAAAAAAGGGGAACAGCTGGAAAGAGAGGGCAGTGTGGTGTAGGGGGTGAGGAGAGGGGGGTGAATGTGTGTGGGGCATTCCTTCAATTGTGACGCTGTGAAGTTGTCAATTGTTTTTTTTTATTATTATTTTTGTGCAGTCTGTATTGGACATGGGACAGTCCTCGGCTAGCATTGACTTTAGATAAATGGCGAGTGTGTGTAAAGGGGGAAGGGGAGGGGGTAGCTTTTGTTTGTCAGTTTTAACACTCATCAAGAGCAGACAAAACAATTGGAATGCCGCAGCGAGGTTAACCAACTTTAACATTTGAAAACAAACAACAACAACAATTCTGAGCAAAGGGTGTATGTAGGTGAAGAGGAATATAATCTGACGATAAAAAAGTTAAAAATTACCAAAAAAAATTAGTAAATCGCATATCAAATTTGCTTGTTCAGCTGATAAATTTGCAATAATTAATTTTTGACAAATGCATATTGTATTAAAGTTAAGTTGCACAAATCTTGGAAGCTGGCGTTACGACGGCTTCTTGGCGGGGTGGAAAGGGGCTGTTTAGTGCATCTGCCGCGGACGGTGCATGCAAGTGGCAGAAGGAGGCACAGATGAGGGGAAATGGGTAAGAGCAAAGCAAAAATCCCAAGTGAAAGCCAAAGCAAAGCGACAAAGTTTTGCCACAACCAAGAATATGCAGACAACTTTTGTCATCTGATTCTCAGTTTTGCACTTTTCTATTTTGGTTTTTACCTCTTTTTTTATGTGCATACCCTTTACGTATGCACGCCTGGAATGATGTAACATAGATGGAAAGATAAAAATTAAAAATATCTATGTGATCTACGGATTCATATGAGTTGAACAATTTGGTATATAACTTTTCATATATTTTATTTATTCTTAAGAAATCACTAAGCTTATATTAAATTTCAATTTTTATAATTTCTATTTAACCGGACTTGTTAAGACATCTGATCGATCTATAGAGTATCAATAGGTTCAGCACTTTAAGCGCCTTTGACTTTTTCCTTTTCCAGCTGTTGTTGTGCTAAGCAGAAATTTTTTTTAATATTTACTAACTTATGCAAAAGTGGCAGCCGCTGACTGCCTGCTGCCTGTTGGCTAATGAAATGCAGTTGCATTGCTCTCCCTGCACCCCCCGCGGCCCTGCCTCACCTGCCCCATAGTTCTGTGAGTCTAAAAATGAAAGCCAAAGTGGTGGCAACTTTTTGCCAGCTGCCAAAAATGGAGACAGTTGATAGCAGGCAGACAAAACTTGGCCTTAAGTAAATGCTCGCCAGACGTGTGCATTACCTGCCCCCAGCCAGGAACAACAACGACAGTCGCAACAACAACAACGTCTGTTAAAAGACCCGCAGCTGGCGGCTGGCAAGTTGCCCGCTCGCATCTTGTGGCACAGCAGCTGCCGCATGCCCCCAAAACGAAAACACTTTTCCGCTGGTTAACAAATTGAAATGCCAGGCGCTGATTATTTGTAAACCCACCCGCTCCTCCCCCACACCCTTTTTCATTCCTCTACTAACCAGCAGCCCTGCGGTCAGCTATTTTCCTCCTTAACTGACAGCAGCTGTCAAGCGAGCCACTTGAATTGGCTGCCCAGTTGCCGCTTTCAATTCATAATGAGTCGAAAGCGTTTTCGAAAATGATGCATCTAAGCTGTAAATGTTGACTAGTTGAAAGCAAAAGCGACAGATAAAGAAGTAGAGTGGGTAATAATGAGAGAGAATAATAGAGAAACATTCATTTTCAGCAACTTGCCGTACTTACCACAAGTGTGGATGATTTGAACAAAATTCTTTTAAAACAGCTCATTTTTGACAATATGTTAAAAGTTATTTGAAACTGAATTTTACAGATCTTGTGACAACGGTTCAATATATTTATACTCTTAGTAGAGCGCAGTCTATCAATTATTTGGTATTTTAGTGTTGTGCAACACTTAATACGCCAGCATTGGAAAACTCTATAAAAATAGTCAATATTATAAATTCAGAATTTAAACTATTTTTAAAAGATCTTAATACCTTATTTTAAGATGATCACACTCTAACTGGAACCTTTATTTAACTGACAAACACAGCAGAGGGAACAAAGCCTATTGCTCCTTTTTTCCTGCCGCAAAGTGTGACAAGTGTTGCAAAGCAGTTAATGCAGTTATGTAAAACTAATAGTTTAAAGAAGAAAAAATAAATATAATATAATTCGATGCGTTGATACTCAACATTTTTTAGTTATTTAAGTAACTGAAAAGTTTTAGCAGGCGTTGACTGTTTGTATGTGTGTGTGACCAGTGTTGGTAGTCGTTATTGAAGGTAGTTGGCATTGCCATATGGGGGCCACTTAAGCGCACAAGTTTTTGTACAATATGCATATGCGAATAGGCATATGCTCAGTAAGAGAGAGAGAGAGAGCGAGAAAGCGAGACGGGATGAGAGGGAGTGTGTGTGCGTGTGTGTAGAGTTGTGTAAAAGTTGTTTTGGTGTGTGCCGCATTTTGGAGCAACTTGTGAGCAACTTTGCACCAATTAAACTTGTTAAAACGCTCGTTTTCGGTTATCCAAAAGCTGACAACTTCACTACACAAAACTCTAATTACATTTTGTGAATGCACACACATACACACACACGCACACAATTACACACACACACAAGCCGTCCTTAGTTGTGCATAATTAAAAGTTATTTTATTGTTGTGCAACGCAACAACAAGTTGAGGCGACTCGAAATGCGCCCAGAAACCAAACTCAGATGTGGAGCTCCCGTGTAACGGAAGAGGACATTGAGGGGACTCTTATGAGGTTATCTAATAAGCCATGACAATGTGTGTGTCCTGTTGTAGCTAGCCACAGATCAAAGTTAAGCAAAAGCACGAAAAAGGGGTGTTGAAAAGCAGAGAGCAAAACAGAAAAGCAAGAAGAGGTGTTGAAAAGAGAAAGATTAATAAGTAATTAAATAATTGGGAAAGAAATGATTGCTGAATAAATGGATTAAAAAGTTAGTGAAAAGATTAACTAATAAAAGTGTCGAAAAAAATTATAAGGTATTAATAAATTAATATATATATTGTTTACATGCATTTAGTACTGAAGAATTTTTAATATAAAGTTCATATGTTGCTGGTCTTACAGCATGATGTACAGAATACTGAAACGATGAAGGATTGATTAAATAATTATTAATTTAAAGAGGTCAATTTTAATGGCTAAAGCATTTCGTGACAGTAGAAACGTATTTTTAAGATGGGAAACAAAATGTAATTCCATTTACAATTGAGGTAAGCCAATTTCAGTGGGCTCTTCGATTGGCTCTTGTGATGTGGTTGATTTTCTTTTTGTATTGTTTTTTCTCCGTTTGGTCTTTAATCTTGGCCGCAAGTTTTAATTGCCAAAGTTGTGTCTCGCTTCTGGTTCGGTTTGCGCTCTTTTTCGGTCAGCCTAATGGCAAATAAACATAAAAATATGGCCTAAAAGCGCGGCTGTGTACATAAAAACCAAATTAATATATCCTTGGAGACCAGCCGACTTGACGCTGCCCACGAAACTTGCAACTTTATAACTTGGCCCAAAAGTTGATGTGAATGTGGCTAAAGTTCATGATGACGCGCTTTGAATTTTGGCCAAGACAAATTTGTGCCGGTATATATATATATATATGTATATATTTTCGTTGCGGGGATTTGTTGTGCAATTTTCGGCAGCAGCTGCTAATTCTGTCAAAATCACACAAAGCAATACATCACACATGCTACAGCCCCCATGGCCCTCCCCGCTATAGTCGCTCCACTGCCATCTATCTGCTCTCCGCCTGGCATCCCATCAGTCGACTGGACAAATTCATGGCACCACTCGAGATAGATTGCCAGCCCACATCCAGTTCCCAGTTCTTAGTTCCCAGTTGCCAGTTCCCGTTGCAATTGTGTTGTGCATCCACGCATTCATTGTGCAGCATATCCCCTAGCCCCTCCCCTCTACTCTCAATGCCTCTCTGAGTGCCACATTCGCCACAGCTGAGATTCTCTGTTTTGCTCTATGTTTGCCTCGCATTGGGGCCGAAATTGCAACGGCATTTGGCAGCCGCCGCATCCATTCAGCGACATTCATTTTGCTCCACGGAATCTTTTTTTTGCCTCTTTATTGGTTTTTTTTTTTTGACAGATAGAGCTCTATGTGGTGCGAGGTCTAGTATTGAGATAATGCAAGTATGCTTAAAAACAGGTTCATTCAAATGAATTCATGCTACACAATTTACCCATGTTCGAATATTTTTCGACAATTAATGTAGCCATGATCGATATCTTATTGAAGAAAAACACTCAGTTTGAAACTGAGCCAAGGCACACCCAATGAACATTTTAGCTGATGTACTCCCCATTGCGTTCACAATTCCCCAAGTGCTTAAACTCGGAGGCTTTTAATTTCAGAAATGCCTGCCAAACTCGGGAGTTATTCGGGCAGTTTGCATGCCTGCTCAAAAAGTACTTCAAATGCAACAACAAAACCAATTTAGACACATTTATACCTTGGCTGGGCGGATGGGGCTTGGAGTCCACAAAGGGGGAGGGGGGCGAGAAAGGACACTCAACTATTTGCCCTGTCATTCAATTAGGCAAAGATAATTCCCACAAAAATGCTACAGTTACATGCAATCACAATTAAGCAGGCAAATACAACAACAACAGCAATAACAAATTAGTTGGCACTAGGCGAGAATGCTCGACTGGCAGTCATCCTGTATTAACATAAAGCTTTGCATACATCAGAAATGTTTACATATTACTTTGTGCATATATATATAAATGTTATAATTTAATGGCAGTAATTAGGAATATGTATTTATGCAAAAATATTAAGTACAAAATCAAAATTACAAATCTTTAATATACTCGATTACGTGTCCCGCTTTCGAGCACGGTATCACAACTGCAAATATGCATAACATGAAATTTTGGCAAAAACCAAACGAAAAACAACAATTGCAACAGCAATAATAGAAAGCAGCATCATTTTTTTTTTGCTGACTTTGTCGCTTCGTCGAGCAGACAACAAAAAATACACACAAAATGGTTGCAACATTTTTGCTACTATAAAATAAATCGGCAATAAATAAGAGCAAGCAAAAATTTAATAAAATTTAACAAAAGCGTGCAAAAGCCCAAATGAATAAACTATTAAAGCGTTATAAATTGACAAAAAGCAAAACAAACAAACATGTAACAATTTTAGTGATATAAAATATGGATTTAAAGCTAGTGCGAAAAAGTGGAATAACAACGAATTAAAAGGAGCACAAACATAGTGCCTATCCTTTAATTTAGCTTGGTTAATATTTGCATTTAAGTAAGAGTGACGATTAATTTTGCTACAATTTTTATTAAAAAAAACTCTCCTAAGTCTCTTTGCAAATCTGACTGTATAAAAATAAGATTGCACTTTTTTGAAATTAATTTGTTATCGATAAAGTTATCAAGTGGCATATTAATCGATAAATCTAAAATGTCCAAGAACAATTATTAAAACTTTACAACATCAGAGTAGCTACTTAGCTAATTAAATCACTTACTTTCAAATTATGTACAGATATACAAAAAAATAAAATTTTAAACAGTTGACAATTAAAAAGTTATCGACACTTATCGACAGCTTATCAGAGATAATTCTTGCAGGAATTTTAAAGTTTATGTTTGCTTAAACTTTATCCAAAACTTTTATGAAACAACAGACTAAAAAAAAGTTAGCTATAGCTATTGATGATGCATCAGTAGTGGGCGGCAGAGGGGGCGTGGCCTTTGTGGTAAAAGCAGCTATTAAAACTAAACTGAAAACTAAAATGCAGCGCGGGGATAAAAGGCGAAACAGCGCTAAAATGTTTCAATTTAAATTAATTATTGTTTGCGCCACAAGTGGTGCCGTTGGCGCGAGGCGGGGAGCAGCAAGGCGTGGAGGGGGCGTGGCAACAAAAGCATCGCAACTTTTAATTATGGTTACAAAGATTTTTAGTCCTTGCCGATGGCAGAGGCGACGGCGACGGCGACGGCGACGGCTGCCTCGGTGACTGTATCTGCGGCCGTGCCCCCTTTTGACACCCCGTCCCCTCCCCTTCATGCTGACTGCACCCCTCTCTAGCCCCTCTCTGGGCGGACAACTTTGACCAACATCGATTAAAACGATGAAAACGCGGAAAATTGCGCCAACTAGGAAAAACTGCAGCGACGGCAAATGAAAATTGCGCGAAAAAACGAAACGAGAGCTTGAACGAAAAAAAAAACGGAGTTGAAGAAAGAGAAAAAAAAGTCATATAGACAGTTGGAGTAAGTGAGAGAAAGAAAGGTACTAGGCAAAAGTTGAACGTTTTTATTACGCCTGAAAAAGTTGTGGAAAAGCGCGATTGCCGCTTAAGAGCATCACGAAAAAGATGGGATTGGAGAATGGAGATGGAGATGGAGATGGGGATTGGTATTGGAACACGCAATGGAAATGGGATAGAAGATGATGCGCATAAGTAGAGCTTTTGCCCTCTTCTTTGAGATGGGTTTTAGAGGAGTGTGCAACGTCATCCGAGGGTTTGATTTAGTTTTTTCTTTGTTTTGTAATTTTTAAAATGCTGTAACTCGATTTTTATACTTATATAAAAATATACTCTTATTGCTTTCGAGGTAATAAGAGTATATTGGCTTGTGCAATCCAACTGGGCGTATAAATTGTAGTAAAATTAAGTCTCACTTTGCAAGCTGGCATTAAAATTTGCAAAATTTTTGGCTTTCCATCCCACAACTTTTTCAAAACTGAACAGATTTTTATGTTTTTATTTCAGTTTGGTCATGATTTGTCCGATTTGTTTCGATGGACTCTGCATTTAAAATATGTGCATTAACGAGTATTACGCGGCCAGTTACACCCGACGCCAAAAGTTAGTGTTGTCCTTTGTTTTGCTCCTTGCCGACACTTGGCTCCTAGGCTACTTGAATAGTGAAGAACAGACTCTCCATGGGCAACAAAATGGAGCTTTTATAGACGCTATCGTAGGGAAACGATATTTTTTTAAGGGGAGAAATTAAAAATGAATAAAAATTAAACATTTCCGAGCACATAAGATCATATAATTATTGGTTGTCCTTTTTGATAAATACAAATATGTCTGTTGCTCTGCCAGCAAGTGTTAGTTTCAGAGCTATCGCAATAATATCTTTTATCTTTCTAAAACATTTCTGCTATTATTAACAGCGGATATAACCCTTTGTGGCCCATTGTGCTGGCACTGACCGCAGCCACTTGATTTACTTGCTAGCCTTCTGTTGTTGTTGTTGTTGTTTTAGCTTGTTGTTTGTTGATTGTTGTTTTTGCTTTCCTTTTATTCGCTGCAGTTTTTTCAGCTTCCTTCGTTCGCCTGGCCCCCGCATAACGCCAACGCGGCGAAAATTGTTGGAAATTCAATTTGAGCAAAACTTGAAAATGCCAACAGCAACGGCTACAGTGGCGCCCCACAGCCTTGGCCACAAATCCAAAGTCACCTCAGGCAGCGCCTCAACATCCTCCCCTCAACTCCAGTCATCTGCTGCTGCTGCTGCTGCTGCTGCTGCTTGGCGCCTTGAACCTCATGTTTATCCATGAAATTTAATTGGCTGCGCTGCACAGCAAAAGCCAAAGCTTGAGTTGAGCGGGTGTTGGCGAGGGGGTGGGTGATTTGCAAGGGGAGGTGGGGAGCGAAAGTTGTGTGCTGCCACTTGTTATACTGTAAATTGGCGCTAATTTATCAGCACAATGGCGCCACCTGGCGGCTTAATTAGTGCGCGACTTTAAAGCCAATTGTTGTTGCTTCCCCTTTTGCTTCAATTTGTGGCAGCTCTGACTGCTAAATTCAACACCGCCGCCGTCAGACGTGACGTGACAATAATACCTAAAAAGTAAAAAACGAAAAAAAAAAAAAAAGAATATAAAAAAAGTGAAAATAAAGAGAAATTCTGTGCCTCGCGGGGCATAACATGTCGCTGCATAAATTTTACGCTCATCACCTGCTGCTGGTGCGCCTTTGTGTGTGACCTTGTTGTTGTTGTTTTTGTTGTTGTTATACCCTGTAAACGTGTGTGACATAAGGAAAAGTTTCTAAATTACGCGCAGATATGTAACAGGCTAAATCACACTATTTAAAGAGAGAATTATAAATCGCTTATAGCCATGAATAATAGCTTCAAGAACTAAATGGTTGAAATGAAACTTTTATGGCAGAAAGATAAAGCTTTGCTTATGTTTTCTGTCATTTCTTTTATTTTTATTTTTATTGGAATTATGTATAAACATTTTACTTTGTTTGCTTTATTATTCGAGCTTTTACTTATTCGTATCTGTTTATTTTGGATAAAATATTTCGAAAGAGCGTGGTCAAAAATATAATTTCGCTAAGAGCAACTATATGAGAAGTATTCGGCATATCCATTATGATGTCTAATTTTTCTTACCGGAGAGCTTTACAAATATTTGGATTATGTTCGCACCTTTGATAATAGGGTATCCCGTAGTCGTGCCCGCTTTTTTGTTTTAGGATCTTACAACTTGTTGTTGAGTTACTTATTTAGAAAACTTCCGTGCAACGCTTTGTAATATATATACATATATGTATGTATTTAAATATATATGCTATAGCATACTTTTGTGCGCATATGACACGAGCGCTGCCAGACCAACGGGCAGCGCTGCCAGAGCGTCAACTGCTTTAGAGCTGCCAGAGAACTGAAGCTGTAGCTGTTACTGGCAGAGACTTTGGCTCGTAAACAAATTGAATTGAAGTCATAAAAGTCGTCGCCAAGACGCGGTGAATGATGCCGCGCTGCGGCCGCACAGTAACCCCGCCCCCCTATTCCCCCTGTTCGCCTCCCTGCCTGGCTCAGTGTTTCGTGCCGCGTATGCTGCGTGTCAGTGATTGCGACATTTGCACGACGCTTTGCCCCCGCGCCTGCTGCTACTGCTTGTCAGCGCCATTATGTCGCACTTGTTAAATCCGTGCGAAAGAGTATGCACACACACACACACACGCACCCGCTCAGACTCATGCGAAGCAGCTTCCCTTTTTTTATGCCTCAATAAAAATACAATACGTTACAATTGAATTGAACTCAATTGAATTTGATTGAAGTTGTAAAGCTCAGACAGCCTGTGTGTGTGTGTGTGTGTGTGTGTGTGTGTGTGTGTGTGTGTGTGTGTGTGTGTGTGTGGTGTGAGAGCAACAACAAAATGCAATAATGTGTTGCCCAGCCTGCGATTGAACTCCGCCCCCACACCCTGGCTTGCAAAGAAGGTGTCATTGAATGACGATGATGGGAATGCTGAGAATGTTGCAAATGCTAATGATGATAATCGTCAGCATCATCATCATGTTGCGTGTTCTGTTATTGCTGTTATTGATGATGATGCTGATAAAGTGCGCTCCATAAATACACATTGAAGACAAAGTGCGGAGCACCTTGCCACCAATATGCTCCTCCCGATACCACCACCACTCCCCACCATACGATTTGTGTAGGTGCCACAGCCACAAACGAAGCGATCCAAGTGCTACCCATTTCACACACACGCGCACACACACGGATTCATTCGTATTCATTTCTCATATTTCATATTCATATTCATAACTCATATATTGACAATATCAATCAGGGCACTTATTGCTTCCGTTTCACTCAGCACCATTTTCGTTTTTTCCGGTCGCTTTCGCACACTACTTTTTGCTCTTTCACAACACTGGAAATTGTATTTTTTTCTCCTTATGCAAGCAATTTGTTAGTTTAATTATTTGAATTTCAGAAATTTGATATAGAATTAAAAAAATGGAGCATTAAATATTTAATAGAATAATAAATCGGAAGAGGTGTAGATCAAGGTGAATCAAATAAAATAAGGAAAAAAATAAAAAAGTGTAGAAGAAATAGTTGTTGTAGAATTTGTAGAAAGAAATACATGAGTGGGATTGAAAACGATATCAATAAATATAGATACCAATATTTTTCATACTGTTCAACGTAATAAACAAGGCTATAAATATATTAATCAGAGCGCTCGAAATTGTCATGTCAAAGATAACGGCCGCAATTGGAAACCTCCGCTTGACACCAAACTAAACCAAAATAAAACCCGTTTTGCTGCATTTGATTTACAAGGCGCGAGTCAAACGCCAATGGGTGAGCTTCTGAATCCCCGACTGGCCCATCGCTCGCTTAGTTGGGGTTTTTTTGAGTTTTACGTTGGTTGCGTTGCCATTTTTTAATTTCCGTTGTAAATGAAAACCACTTCCGGACGAACGCGAATTTCACCTGCGATTTTCATTGCAAGCTTTTTAAACGCTGAAATCGGCGACACGTTTCGACCTATGTTGAGCGTGAATATATGAAGGCTTCCTTATTAGATATCAACCAGCCCATATTATGAAAATTATCTATATTTATATTATATATCTGACATCTGAATTGGGATAGGTTTATTAATTAAATTTCGAACTTTGTATTATTATTGAGATTGAAGAATATGGAAAGTAGATTCTGATAATGATGACTATGTTTATGATGTTGTTGTTTTTGCTGTAGAATAGCAAATACGCATGTTAACTCAGAAATGTGCATTTGTCTTAGTCCACACACACAGCTGACATGTCAATTGCAGATCCACAGACACACTCGCATATTTGGTACGCACTCTTGAGCACGTAGAGCGTAGCTGCTGCACCGTTGCTATTGCTGCTGCTGCTGCTGCTGGTGCTGCTGCTGCTGCTGCAGTTGCCTGGAGCTGCACCACAATGCAGCAGCAGCAGAAACAACAACAACAACAACGTTACGTGCTAGTTGCCTAGCAGTTGCCTGTTGACAATGCATTTGGGCCCTTACATGTTTAATGATGTATTTACCTATGCCAACTAAACTTGCGCCCAGCAATATCAACAATATACGAATAGCAGATGCTCTATATACGAAACTGAAATATATTAAACAAAAACAAGCCTACACTCCTATAAAGGTAAATAAAGAATTTGTTTAGATTTGGTGCTCAAATTTTAAAAATGTTGTTCTTGAATATTCTCAAAATATGTATGAATTTGCAAAGTTTTTCAATTATGGTAGATTAAAATGAGTATTGTATATATTATACATATTTAAGATTGTCTACCAACATTTTTATTTGACTGAACTAAATAATTTTTGGATTTTTTCTATGAGTGCATTCACAATAGTTAATTTTTTTTATACAATTCAACTTAATTTAGTATACAATCTAATCTTTGTGATTTCAAATAAAAAAATGCTTAGTTTGAAACGATTTCTGATGTTGATTTAACACATATGGCGACAGCGCATTTTTGTACATGCCTGTGCCCGTTTGCCTTGTACCCTGTTTTGAGCATACCAAGAATGCAGGGTATTACAATGCAGCCCAAAGTTAACTCCAAATGCATCCATTGACCACTTGGTCCGAACTATATTCAAGTCCTGCTCAACTGAACTGAACTGAAGTCCGAGTCTGATTGCGGGCGTGCAAATGCCAACACCTTGCGCTAAAGCACCAACCAGCTTCCCCCCTTCAAGCACCCCGCACTCAAATTGAGCCCCTTTCTGCCGCTTAACCCTTTGACATCCCCTTAACCCTTGGCAATCGGCAATTGCAAAACCGAATACGACTGCATTTGACGTGAATTGTTCCAGGCTTGAAATCTATGATTGCAGCTATAACTGTACACCCATAACACACACACACACACACTCACACACATGAACTGTATAAGCAATTGGTACATGCATAAATTTTGCTAGCTTTTGGCCATGTAGTGCCTCTCGGCCGCCAGTGCTAAAGCATTATATAAGAGAGTTCGTCCTTAAAACGCACTGTTCCATGTTCCGTGTTCCATTCCCAGCGTTCCGGCGTTAGGTTATCGCTGCAGGTGCCAAGTGCCGGCAAGTTGTGCACATGGCATTTTTGATGGTTTATTGTTTTTATTGTTTATTGAAATTGATTACCATAAAATAATTGCATGCGTGTATATATGTGTGTGTGTGTGTGCGTGTGTTTGTGTGTGCTGGTAATTTGGTCTTACCATTAACTGTTGTTTACGAGTCGTAAACAGCTTAAAGCATTAGCTGGAGGCATAAAGTGAGAGAACGATAGAGAAAGATTAGAAAAACATAAAGCGAAAGACACAACCATAAAAAAACGTACCGCAAATTAATTATTTGTGCAATATATTCTAATACAGTTCTATATTTATTATATATACATATGCAAAGAAATAGTTTTCATAAAACCAAAGAAAATCAAATATTACAAATATATATAAAGGACAAAACTTGGAATATGTACTCAAATATATCCTCTGTGAATAAATTATTATTATTATTTTCTATGCTCTCTAAAAGCCTGACGAAAATCTCTATCATAGTTTCAATACTAAAGTAGCCAAATTTGACTTAATCTAAATTTATATTTAATTTTACTTAATCGATCAAGGAACATTTCCTGAGAATCAAAAATTTGTATTTAAGTGGTTGCTACTCTTTAAATTGAACGCAATCGTACTTTGTTGATTATTGATTCGTTTGAGTTGGTTTTTGTGGTGGCTCTCAGTGGCTTTGCTTAGCTTATAAGTCACATGATTAGCAATACTTTACAGCCGCAACACCTCCAGTAGCCTCGACCCCTCTCTCGCCCCGTCCCTTTTCAATCAATTGAGGGTCGATTTTTGGGCCTAACTCACGTGCTGACCACAAAATTGATGAGGCAGGCAGTTGGACTTGGGCCTGGCTGGACTTTAGCGACTGCAATAAACATTGAGGAGCGTCAAAACATGACAAAGGATAATGGCTACTCTACGAATTTAGGGGGTGAGGGGGGCTGACCAAAGGGGGGAAACAAAAAGTAAAGTAGATGGGGGAAAGAGGCAAAGCCAATGAGCCATGATGAGAGTAAATCGATTGTTCAACTGCAAAACCACAAAATGAGTTTAAGCTTCACCATCAAAGAAAAGAAGTAAAACCAGCGTGTTCAAATCGGGAGTACGTGACTTTGGGGATACCGTGTGACCAATTTTGAATTGCCGGAATATATATTTACTGTTGATAAATATATATATATATATTTAAACAACTACAGGGTATTTTGAAATAACTAATGTGGCCTAGAGAATGGACATTTGCCAGAGCAGACCCCACACTGGGTTTAAATCACAAGCTGCGGCACAACAAATCAATTTCATAAAATGCAAGATAGATAGGTGTACGACGAAGCAGGAGGGGAGTAGTGATGCAGAAAAGTCAAGTCTATTGGTGCGGGGACGAGACGTGCCAGGATGTTGCCGAGCAAGAAGACGTCCAGGAGGCAGCCATCTATCAAAAGCGTTTTGGCGCCCCAAGCGTTAATCGTTGTCAAAACCTGATAAAGACTGATTGAGTGCTTAATGGCAAAAGCAAAATACGACAACATATACACCAACAACAAACACACACACACACACACACACACACAAATGAAGCGACTTTATGATAATCAAGTTGTCGCACAGAAGAACGCAATTTCTGGCTGAAATGTGTTGCGCGAACGTGGCCCATCGATATATTTAGCATCGATACCTAACGTTTAGCTCAGCTACACTTAGAGAAAAAGCTGAGACGCTTTGGAAAAATAAAATGCATACCTTGACAAAATTTGGTAAAAGGTGAATAGAAAAATTCATATTTCAAAAAACTAACTTTGCTTTTAGAAAGTTACGAAATTGAAATTTCTTGTGCTTGGATTTATAATGGCGTCAGAGCAGTCGCTGAGTGTAGCTGCCACTAGCCCCCCGCACATCCCTTGTCCGTGTTCCTCTCAGTCACTGATGAAGATTGAGCGTTTGGCGCAACATTTGAAGTTGTGATTTACTTAGTGCCAAAAGACTTTGCCTTTAAAGCCAAATATTTTTATTGTCTATGGCCAATGGCTAGTTAAAAAAGAAAGCAGCAGAGAGACGTAGAAAGACAGAGCAAGAGTGGGGTAGTGAGGGGAAGTGTGTGGAAGCTTAAGCAGACGCTTGAGTTTGCTTTGTTTTTGGCTTTTCAATTGCAGCAGCTGAAATTATTTGCATATGGCTGCTGTGTATTTGTGTGTGTGTGTGTGTGTGTGTGTGTGTGTGTGTGTGTAGTGTGCAGTGTGCAGTGTGTGTTGACTGCCTTAAGCGGCTGCAAGTGAAGCGCACAAGCACTTGGCACATGGCACATGCAAAATTTTTACTAGAAAAGATGTAAAAAATGTGCGAGCGCAAATAAAGCGCGCATACACACAACACACAGTTCACACACACACACACACAAACAAAAATATACATTTAAAAAGTAAAAAAAAAAAAAAATGTAAGCTTTAAGCAGCATAGAAAATATGTTTTAAGCTGCCGCTGCATGTTTCACATGGCGTAACGAGTGCTTGAAAATGTGGCAAACTGTTCTGCAAAATTTCAAAGTATCTTCGCTGAAATAATGTATTTAATTTTCTTTTTTTTGAAGCACCACATTTTCACTAGTTTACTACATAGAAAAAAGTACACACAAAAGCACTTTAAATGATTCTTTCAGTAGTTGAAAAAGTAACTCACAAAAGGAAAACATAAACGAAGTACAGCTTATTATCTATGTACACAGTTTATAATAATCTTTTTTAAAGTTGTTTTAACTGTTTATAAAAAGCCACATGAATAGTCAGGTATTCATGCTGACTTTTTAATTAACTTGAAAAGAAACTTTTGCTAAAAGAGAATCTGATGAAATGAATAGAAGAGAAAGCCGCACATCTAATTTGCCTAGGTTCCTCTATCAGTGTTTAACTATTATTCAATTAAATATCAAAAAAAGTGTCTCAGTAAATCATTCATGTTTACCTCAAATACAAATCACCTGACAATACTCAATTCAAGGGTCAATTGAGCACAACTTCATACAATCTTAACTTCTTTTTGCTTGCTTTTCACATAATTCCTTCAATTTAATGACTAAATTTATAGATTTAGCCCACCCCGCGCTCAGATACGTCATGCTCGATATTTCTATAATAGTTGAAGGATTCGATTGACTTTTGCCTCTTTGGCCGTGATTTTTGGGGCGGAACTCGTGGCGTGCCGCGCGCACATTAACAACGCCACAAATTAATTAATTAAAGCGCTTTAAGTGGTCGAAGAAAATAAGAAACTAAGTCAGGTTGGTGTAGGGCGCAGGAGGTGGGGTACAAACACGGGTTGAAGGTTCCACTAAGAAATTACAAGGGGAATTCAATACGTTTCCAATTGCCAGTAATAAAAAAAAGGCAAGATGCACGTAATGCACAGCTGCGTGATACCCTGTTATAATAGTGAAAAGAACTAAACATAATTATAAACTAATACTAATACATATATTAGAGTATAAAAGTATAGCTTCACTCTCTCTCTCTCTCTCTCTCTCTCTCTCTCTCTCTCTCTCTCTCCCTCTCTTTCTCTCTTACATTCTTTGTCTGTATTTGTACATGAATTTCAATTTTATAGTTTACAGGGTATTTTCAGCAGCAAAAAGCATTTGATTATTTAATTACAATAATCTGTTATGTTTGGAAGACGCTTCCCAATGCCCCCAGCTACCTTTCTCTCTCTCGCATAGTCTTTCCACCCATTTAGCTGTCTCTTCCTGGCTTGTTGCTTATATTTTAATTATCACAAAAGTTTCATATTTTTTCCAATGGTATTTTTTTATGTGTTTGCCTTTTCGTCTTTCATTTGTTTAAGCCTTTTTTTGGCGGCAGCAGCACGCAGACGACAACCTTTACCCCTCGCCCCGTTGGCAACATTTTGTGCCTTGTCATGTTTTAATGACGCTCCAACAACAACGAGAACAACCGCAGGAACAACAACGGCAACAACAGCAATAAAATGCTACGAGTCCTGCCATTTATGAGGCCATTACAAACATTTCTCCGCCAGTTTGTTGTTGTTGTTGTTGTTGTTGTTGTTGTTGTTGTTTTTGTTGTTCTTGCCTACTCTTCTGGCCTCTTCTTCTTCTTCTTCTTCTTCTACTTCTCATTTTTGTTCTTCAGTCGCAGGCACTCAAGACATTTTCGGCACTCTCATAAGTCATTAACATTCTAAAAGGTTTTTCTAGTATATGAAATATCATCATCATCATCATCATCATCATTTCCATTCCCATTCTCATTCCCGTTCCACCTGCCCAATTCCCCATCATAATCATATTCATCATGCTTTGTCTTTAAGGTGTGTTGTCCTTCTGCACATTAACATATTACCTATTATATATTATTTATATTAGAATCATCAAAAAAATTAAGAAATCTCAGATATCATCTCATTAGTTTCATAAATATTTATTCAATTTATTGCTGTTGTTGCTTTTATCCATAATTTATCAAATTGTTAGCTGAAATATTTTCAACGTTTTGTATCGCTCAGCTTTTGGCCCATTCGTTCCTTTAGCTCTGCTCCGCTCTTTCTGTTCCTCATTCGTTTCATCATCGTCAATATTTTCGCTGGCAATTTTCTAATCCAATTGATTTGTGCTGCGGGCCATGCACCGCAATACAAGTTACCGACCACCCGCCCACCCTCGCTCGCCCCTCAACCCCACTTGACGCTTGCACAACCGCAATGTGCGTTGTTTATCTTCATGAATTTATCAACGAAAAAAAACACCCCGAACTCATAGCTTCACAACTTCTAGACACCCTGTACAAGCACTGATTGAATAAATATATTCTGTTCCTCATTCATTTAAAGGCATAATGAAAGTGAACTTGTATAAAAATTATTTGATCAAAAATGTGTCATTAATTTTTGATTGATAAAAGCTTTTTCACATTTTTAAAATAAATTCTTTCAATAATTAGAATAAAAAATATTTATTGCTAATCTACTCTGTTGATGCTTATTAACTTTATATTTGTTTTAAAGGAGATCTCATTCATTATTTTTTCCAAGTCTAATACGCCTTTTTCACCGCATTTACAGTGCAGGCAGAGAGCAAAAAAAATGGAAATAATAATAATAATATTTGTGTTTGCTGTGCTGCTGGATTTTATTTATGTGTTGTACGTAGATACATGTATCAATGGATGTTTTTGGCTTGTCGCATTAGTGATGCAAAATTTTGTCATGCAGCCAGCCCCCGCGCGCCACATCCCCGCCCTTTGCCATCACTGAATTCCACCCTCTCTGTTTGTGACCCTTGTGCATTGCCATTGCATATTTATCGGCGCTGGGTTCGCTAGTTCGCATCTCCGGCAGGCAATCGAAGGCGCCTCTCGCGCCCCTCCCCTCACCACTCTTCGCCCTTCTCTTGCCGCGCGTTGCACATGCTCGCAAACTGTAAACTATGTATATCCCATATGCGTATCATTTGCATTTGTTATGTCAAATGTGGCCCGGTTCTGGCTTGCGGCTTGCGCGCCTGACGAAAGCTGATTGCTATGAGAGCACTATCTGTAAGACATACGAGATGCGATATAAACATAGAACTATCAGTTAAAATTAGTGAAAGCGATCCGTATACTCGTTCGTCCGGCTACATAATTTAAACTTGGAATATATACTCTTAAAAAAAACATACTAAATAACGCAGAGAGAACTTAACTTGACGGTTTAAAGTAACTTCTTCACACGTAGGATATTTTAAGGTGAAGCACTCTCTGCCTTTACTTCGTTTTAATGATGTCATACGCTAAGAAGTGGTCGAACCACCTTATTCACCGGGGTTCAATTATGTATTTATTTATGTTTTTTCTTTTTCGTCGAATTGATTGATTTATTAACAACAACAATTGAACCAATTTCTAAACTTCTAGTGCACTCGCTTTTATCTGAGCTATGTGTATTAACTATAATTTACTGAAATTAGGGGCACGTCATGTGATTTTCAATCAACAAATTAACCCCATGAAATGACCGCATTATTTGGTCAATGAATTGTTTGAATAGCATTGTGAATAGTTTCCCGAAACTTACCGACTGTCGATTGCCCAAATCGAATGCTTAATTAATAGATTAAAACCACAAGCCGTGCAGTGCTTGAAACCTAACTAATACACATTGGAACGCACACACACACAGACACACACACACACACTCGCACACACTCGCACTCACATTCAATTGAAACATAAATAATAATTTTCCATTTGCTACAATTTTCGTACTCGATTCAAATCAAATCAAAGCCAACAACAACTGAACACAAATGTAATTAGTAGAACAAGTTATTTAAAGAGGGCCATAGGGAAGGAGAGAAAGAGAGAGGTAGATTTAGTGAGAGAGTGTGTGTGGGTTTGAGGGTGGCCCTATTGTGGGCATAGACGGAAGTCCTTTTAAATCTACACTTCAACAAATATCTTAAATGTGAAATTATGTCCGTAAAGCGAACTTGGTTTTTTTTATTCATTTCAGCCAAAAATGCGTTTCGTTTAAAACCTGTTTGCCTAATTTTATAGAATTTGTATTAGTGTGTTCTTCTAAGTGTAGCGCATGTAATTTGTGCCTGTCTCTGAATAAAGTTGCTCTCTGCCTATTTCATGTGTAGCCACACTTAAACTTTACACACACCTCATTTTTGTACTATTCCTCTCCCTTTCTATCTCTCTCTCCCTCTCTCTCTCTTTTTTGCCGTCTACATATTTGATTACATTATTAAATGTGATTTTAATGACTTTTACGTTATTTATGCGCATTAGCCATTGTTATATTATCGCACAGTTAGATAGTTTCCCTATTTTTCATTTGCAAGTTGCATTATTTAGTGTTTGCTGCATTCCACGGAACGTTAACTGAATTTGTTTTTTTGTTGTTAATTTAAATTTATTTTATCTGTTACATTTAAAATGCATACAATTCACTGTGACGTGTTGTGTGAAAAAATTGGTATTTTTATTTACAGAAAATCTCGTTTACATATATGCAAGTGTACTTTATTTTAATTTAATGTTAATTGAAAATTTAAAATTGAATAGATTTTGACTCGCTTCAATTGAATTGCTTTGATTAGTTTTCGTGATGCGATTTTGAACATGATCTTTCAATATCTGCTGGCTGGCTTTATGTTGGCCGCTTTATCCACAAATGCCGCATGGATTTATCTTGAGCCCCCGTTGCTGGTATTGGCGTTGCCGGACTGTTAATCAGTAATCAGTACCCCGTAATCATTACGAATGGATCCGAATCGTTGTTGGCATTAAAACGAGCATTTAGCAATTGCCCACAGCTCGAACTCCGACTCGAAGATATCCTATCCCTATTCCTGTTCCTGGACCTGTCGCTATCGCTATCCCCATCCCAATTGCTGTGGCTGTTCATGTTCTCAGCTGTTGCCTGGTAGACAAACAAACTGTCTGCCTGCTTGCCTCGCCTCCCCCCATCCACAGGCTGCTCTCGCAGTCGTTGCAAGTTCATTATTTGCGTTACGTGACCTGCAACTGCAGCAGCATTTGGGCGAGCTGTGAACCGCTGCAACCTCATAATTGGTATGTGTGCCGAGCATAACCACTCGCATACTCTACCATAATGGCACTGTCGAGTGCCAACTGCCAGCTACTGGCCCAACCCCACCCACCTCCTCCCATGTCTGTAGATCCTCAGGGTCCGCGCGGCGACCACAAAACTTTCGAGTGAGCTCGTAAATCATAATTTCATTTGTTGTTTCTTTCGTTCGTTCGCTGGCAACAACGACAATCGATTGTTGTTCTTGTGTTTACATTTGAACAGCGTTGCCAGATCAGCAATCAGCTAATCGATTTGATTTAAGAATATAATGCAATTTCAGCTTTTAAGCTATTTGAGCGTTTCAAAGTTAGTGAATATCTTACTGTGAAATCAATGAATAATATTTTGTCAGACAGTTTTAGAATTGTGAGACAAAAGAATAGTTGTTTTTTATCGTTATTCCTTATACTACCGTATACCCCGTTTATTTATTTGAATGAAATTTATAAAGGAATTTATTTTTTCTATCAAGACTGTGATGAATCTTACGCCCAATTCTATTTATTGTGCATGTTCGTGTTTCGCACAGCTGTAGCTAAACAGAGAGCGAGTCCTGTGGCTACTTGGGGGCCACTTTTGGCATTTGATGTGTTAATCATGCGTGAAATTAATTCGTTCCACAATGTCTCATTAGTCTGCATTAAGTGAACCGCCCAAGCGGCCAGCACGGACACAGGCACTGGCACTGGCACAGTCGAGGCAAGGACATGGAGACGAACATGAGGCACGGGCGGACTCTGGTCACAGATCATATATTATTAACTTAATCCCATGGATGTTCATTTGCCATTGGTCTGCAGCTCAGCTCATTGGCGGCTCTCGACGCGCTCAAGTGCTTAAAATTAAATAATTAATTAAACTTCCAGGCGAAGCAACCAGATACAAAGATACTGCGGAGAAAAGTAGCGTGTGTCACATTGCGGAAGGGTAGGGGTGGGGAATGGAGGGCTCGGCTTCAAGGGATTCTTACTGTATCTGCATGCAGTAGCCGGCGACATCACAATGCGAGTCACATCTGCGATTAGCAGCTCATGAATTTACTATTAACTTTTACTTTTGGCACGATGGAAGGCATCTGAATCAGGACGAAGCAGAAAGAGCACTACGTGTTTGGTATATGATTTAGCTGCCTACAATCATCTGTTCAGCTGCTCCCCCTTTGAGAGGGGCTCGGTCTAATGCACGCTGTAAGCAGCTGCTGCGACTGTTCAACCAAAGTCATTCACGAGTGGAGTGCATTCATCGCACAGTGTGGCAACGCCTGAAATGCACGCGAGTCTTGTAGCAATCAGCCTTCAGTTGATTATATACATATATAAACAAATATGTACATACATATTTGTAATCGCATCTGTAACTCTTCATCATGATTATTTTGCATTTTTCATTGCAATATCCATAAATCAAATCGCGAGCGCTTTGTGCAAAACATATCTGAGTCAATTTTAAGAACCTCTATTTGTAAAACCAAGTCGAAAATATAGCCGATATGTTAACCCTCTACTGCATGAGCATAGAAATAATAAAGGAAAAAATTTTTTGAATGTAATTATGTGTTTATTTAGGCCAAAATAATATATATTTGGACTTTTTTTTTTTTTGGGGGGCATAGTTTGGGGTGGGGGAAATGGGGCCATATATGGCTTTGTATGCATTCAGCTGATTCCAGAGTCATATAGTCCAGAGCCATATATGGCTCTGTATGCATGTATGCATTACTTCATGTGAAAGTTGGTGAAACAGTTTCTTTTGTCGTTGTAGCATAGAAATACATTGCATTTCTCACAAAAGGTGTATGAGCGCAAAGAACAATCGTTTTTGCAGAGTTGCCTATGCTTTTTCCAGGTGGGAAAATGCCCAATATGGTCCTCCCGAACAGAATTCAATGGAATTTCCTGGTGCTTTCGTCTTTTGCTGGTAGTAGGAGTACCTTCCCTACTTGTACATGGGGATGAAGTTGGAGTCATCGCAGGTCGTCCGCGCTTCTTTATTTTTCCTGCCTTGCACAGGTGCTCAGCTATTAAAAGCTTGAAATCGAAGAGTGGCATATACTGATCTGACTTACGACGCCATAGAATCCATGAATTCACTACGCACATATCAATCATGTGAAAAAATATTTTCTTATACCATTTTCTTGAGCGCAATTGAATTCTATAAAGTCCAAGTAAAGAATCCAGTAAGTCAACGCCACCCATATAATTATTGTAAACATTAACTGCCTTAGGAGAGTTGATTTCTACATACTTTTTGTCTTTCTTACTGAATCGTTTTTTTGTTGTAACAGGATTGCTTCCCACGTAACTAGAAAGAATGTTGACTACTTTATTGTCAACCAAGAGACGAGGCCATGCTTCCACGTCCTTGGCTTTTCAACTCTTTTTCAGTTGGCATCTTTGAATTGGGTACTCGATTGATTCTTACCGTACCTAAAGGTAATATACCATTTTTCATAAGGTAGACTTCAAGATTTGGACGATTGAACCAATTGTCGAAAAATAATTTGTAGTTTTTTCCTTTTGGTACGGTTGCCGATAGCCTAGATACAACATTTCCGCTTACTCCCAAATAATTGTGCATTCATTTCTAAAAGAAAACAAGTGCAATTGTTAAGCTAATATGCTAATAATGCATATGTACATAGAATATAAACATGCACGCGTTACTGCATATAGAACCATATATGGCGTCCACAGTTTTTTGCATAGAATAGTATATGTGATGCTCACCTATAGTCAAATTCTATTTTTTATGAACGAAAACATTATATTCTCTTAGAAAAAAAATACTTTTCAGTGATAAAACTGATTTTTAGTGCAGTAATTTTAATTTTAATTTCACCACAATTCACTTTCGTTCGTCTACTTGAGACGCGAGCAAAAAACTGATTGAAACTTGAGATAAGGCAACACAAAGAAGTTCTGAGTATAGACATCTAACAGAAAATAGTTGAAAGAGAATAAGTGATAACAAACGGTTTAGTTTATGTACCGTTTTATTGCAAAAAAAAATTATTGAAAGTGAGAAGCCATATATAACTTTGTATGCGGTAGAGGGTTAACTTTGAAAAACTTAAAATGGCTATATCTCGGCTAAATGATGAGATAAAGGTGTAATTTTTGTCGAATTTTATCAAAACTAAGAATTGAGATTTTTGAACGGCAATCAATAGTTTTGATTCGTACGTGTCTAAAAAGATATATCTTTCGAAAATTTTGCCTCGGAACGCGTCAAAATAAATAAAGTTTTCGATGATTTGGCCTCATTAGCCCGAGATATTGACGTTTTAACTTTGAAAAACTTTAAATGGTTATATCTCGGCTAAATGAAGAGATAGACGTGTCATTTTTGTCGAATTAGATCAAAAATAATAACTGAGATTTTGAATGGCAATCAATAGTTTTGATCCGTACGTGTCTAAAGAGATATATCTTTCGAAAATTTTGCCTCCGAACGAGTCAAAATAAATAATGTTGTCGATGACTGGGCCCTATTTGCCCGAGATATAGACGTTTTAACTTTGAAAAACTTTAAATGGCTATATCTCGGCTAAATGAAGAGATAGACGTGTCATTTTTGTCGAATTAGANCCGAGATATAGACGTTTTAACTTTGAAAAACTTTAAATGGCTATATCTCGGCTAAATGAAGAGATAGACGTGTCATTTTTGTCGAATTAGATCAAAACGAATAACAGAGATTTTTTAACGGCAATCAATAGTTTTGATCCGTACGTGTCTAAAGAGATATATCTCTCGACAATTTGGCCTCCGAAAGAGTCAAAATAAATAAAGTTTTCGATGATTGGGCATCATTTGCCCGAGATATAGACGTTTTAACTTTGAAAAACTTTAAATGGCTATATCTCGGCTAAATGAAGAGCTAGACGTGTCATTTTTGTCGAATTAGATCAAAACTAAGAATTGAGATTTTGATTGGCAATCAATAGTTTTGATCCGTACGTGTCTAAAGAGATATATCTTTCGAAAATTTGGCCTCCGAAAGAGTCAAAATAAATAAAGTTTTCGATGATTNATTTGCCCGAGATATAGACGTTTTAACTTTGAAAAACTTTAAATGGCTATATCTCGGCTAAATGAAGAGATAGACGTGTCATTTTTGTCGAATTAGATTAAAACTAATAATTGAGATTTTTTAACGGCAATCAATAGTTTTGATCCGTACGTGTCTAAAGAGATATATCTCTCGAAAATTTGGCCTCCGAAAGAGTCAAAATAAATAAAGTTTTCGATGATTGGGCCTCATTTGCCCGAGATATAGACGTTTTAGCTTTGAAAAACTTTAAATGGCTATATCTCAGCTAAATGAAGAAATAGACGTGTCATTTTTGTCGAATTAGTCCAAAACTAATAATTGAGATTTTGAATGGCAATCAAAAGTTGTGATCCGTACATGTTTAAAAAATCTTTCGAAAAATTGGCCTCCGAAAGAGTCAAAATAATTAAAGTTTTCGATGATTGGGCCTTATTTAAAATAACTTTAAATGGATATATCTCGGCTAAATGATGAGATAGACGTGTCATTTTTGTCGAATTTGATCAAAACTAATAATTGAGATTTTGAATGGCAATCAAAAGTTTTGATCCGTACGTGTCTAAAGATATATATCTTTCGAAAAATTGGCCTCCGAAAGAGTCAAAATAAATAAAGTTTTCGATGATTGGGCCTCATTTGCCCGAGATATAGACGTTTT
>SCDT01001081.1:0-19485 GCA_004143765.1 Drosophila melanica
TTTTTATTTCTTTTATTAAATTAACTTTTATATTAATTTTTATTAATTTTTGTTTGATTGTATTTTCTTGTACTGACATTTTAGCACAGTTTCAGAAGGTAAGTTCTCATGTTATCTGCCTCTAAAATGATTAAAATATTTTAAAGCTACCTTTAGTATGTAAAGGCATAAACATTTTTTTTTTATATTTATTAATATGTATTACGTTCGCCTAACTTTAGTTGCGCATCTCGCATAACGCGTTTTTGCCATTGTTTTTTGTTTTTATGCGGCGGCCATTTTAATAATAACATTTGTCTTCGGTTGCGGTTTTTTATGGGCCTCGGCGCTGATTTGCTTACAATTGACATAACGGAGGGGATCATATGAGTTATGTTATAACTCCAAGCGGGCTTTGCGCGAGTGCCGAATGGACGGGCCCGTCCCGACGTCGTTCGCTTGCAGATAAGCCGCACTCAATCAGCATAAAAGTATGCTATGCAAAATGTGAGCGGATACGGGGGCGCGGAGCGCGAACGGTAGCTAAACCGTGGCAAGAGAAAGCAGCTGCCGTTAATCAGAAACTGCAACAACAACTGGGAAAAACAGCAGAGAATTCTAAATTGGGACTTTGCCGCCGCACGCACGCATTTAATTAAAGTAAAAGCTTTGGTTTTTCTCTATTTATTTACCCACTTTTTGCACTCCTGTTGCAACATTTTCTTGCAAAAAATAAAAGTTTAAAAAAAATGGTGGCCGTCAAGGGATGCGTCCGTCTGTTGCAGTTGCCAGGATAATAACGTGCAATTTATATGCGTACAATTTTTTAGCAGCTAAAGCAAAGTCAAAGCTTCGGCTTTCAGCGGTTGCATGTGGCACATGGCTAAGACACATTTTCTACTCATTAGTTTGTGCTGCAAGCCAAATCTGAGAAGGGGTAAAATGGCGACAAAATACCATCAAATAAGCGAAAACCATGACGAGACTGAGTTCAGTTTTTTGCACACAACTAGGGGTAGTTTTTATGGCATAGGAGACAAACTTTTTTACCAAAGGCTTCAAAAACAAGTTTTATAAACTTATTTTCCCTTTATTAAGGTTTCAGTATTTGTGGCCATGTGAAGACTCTAGTATAAAATGCTATAAAAAAGTTAAAGGTTGAAAACTCAGATGCTTTATATTAACTGTTATATTATAAAAGTAGAATACTTTTTACTAAGCAGTACACGTTCATATAAAACAAAATGTATAACAAACAAAACGAGTTGAAACCTCACACCTGTTATATTATATGTACGGCACTGTTGTATTACAAATATATTATAACAAATGTATAACAATTTTATAAGAAACATCTCAAGGGATGAATGTTATATTATAAGGGTAGCAAACACAAGTAGTCCGGTTTATGACTAAAATAAAACTGTACTAGCATATAACAATAACTATTATACAAGAACATATAATATAACGAATAGTTAAAGATACGTATAACAAGTTGGTTGGAACTCGCTAGCATGTGATTTGTAATATAGTTGTGGCATACAACTGTTTTAATGCTACCACAGTATACCAATAACTAGTGTATAACCAAATAATGTTTAATATAACAAATCGGTCAAGCCTCAAAGCTAGAAAGCTTGGCACTGTAATATTAGAAGGATATCACCAGCAAGCTCCAAATAATTATACACTAGTGTACAATTATGACAGTTTACATATTACACACTAAGAACATAAAACAAAGCTTTATTACAGTATGCAACTGGCCTGATTTTGGCATAAGGGTTGCCTATATGACAATTGCAGCATTTAGACCTTAATGAGCTAGCTTTGTACAACTCTACACAGCTTAAAAAGCTCTTTAAAAGCTTTTCCAATAGCAAAAAGCTTAAGCAGAAAGATAAAGTTTTATTGAGTGACTATAAAAAACATAGATTCGCCTTGGTATAAATATAAGTTCATTTATGGCAAATAAAAAACGTGGCTGATGAATATGGGGCAGATGCTTGAAGATAGTAGCAAGTAACATACAATATATAATATAGAAAATACAAGAAAAGATATATTATTGTACATGTTAATTCATTTTATTCAGTCTTAGTTCTTTCTGGATTGCTTTACTTCAATTTCTGGCTGGATAGTTCAGTTTTGAAACTCAATAACTCATTTGTAGGTACACTTTTATTCATACTATACATAAGAATTAATTTATTATCTCAGATTTTAATGCACTTTAAGTCAAACATAAAAATATGATCGAAGAGCGCAAAACTAAAAGAAACAAGTTTGTGTGGTTAAGTCAGCTTGAAGTTGATCTGCATACCAATCTATTAATTTCCATAGTTTGTTTTAATGTTCGTATAAACTAACATTCATTTCATCTCAAATACTTCCTAAAGAATTATATATTATTAATGAGTCTCTTGGCCGAAGTATTAGTATTACTTCTATTTCAATATTTCATTTCATTTCAATATGACACAGGGTATAGAACAGCAGACAACTGCATAAGAGACAGAAAACATGTGCGAAGCCTGCCAAAAGTTGGCCAAGACTTATCAATATGATGCGTCTTAAGTCTGCGTATGTCGAGTGGCTTATTTAGGGGCTTAGGCGTAGGCGCTGGTAAAAGGCCAACTAAGCCAAACGATTGAAACACATTGATAACAAATTGACTAGAGTGTTGGCCAAGTTAAGAGCTCGTCATGTTTACAGAGCGTGGGATTTGCAATGGGCTTTTAAATTATACAAAACCCGATAGGAACAACAATAGTAAGTACAACAATAAACGAGGTTACAATGGAATATTTTAAATATATTACAACTGATAAGAAAATCACCAGAAATTTAAAAGAAGTTGCGACCGCTGAGTTAAAGCTAAATATTTTATCATTTAGTTTATGCCTTAAACATTAATCAAACAACAATGATTACGGACATAGTGAAAACTAATTCCTGAAGAGCTGATTAGCAAACAGCTAAATATTATATATAATAATATTATAATACAAAAATTATATAAAAATATTGCTACTACTTTTAGATTTAGTTAAAATTTCTGTATTCCAAGCAACACAAAAAACTAGCACGAAAATACAGTTGTTAAATAAAATAGTCTACTTTTTAGACTATTTATTGTTTTGATGTAAATTAAAAGTCAAATCGATTTTTTAACTTATAGTTTTCTTCTTGATGAATAAGTTTTTCATAATATTTGTCCCATGCAAACATTAATTTTTTTTAGATTTAAACTAAAGTCATAGGATTACAAAAAAGCTGAAATATATTGGAGAGTGCATAATGCAAGTTTTAAAGCAAATTTTTATCAAATTATATTGATAAAATGAAAACCGATGTTTTTAAATTTGCATAAATTTAATTGGATATTTTGTTAATATCGAAGTTGTTGTAATACAACAAATCAAATTTTCATTAGTTACTATTATTGTTACATAAATTTTTGATTATCTATTACTTAATATTCGGCTTCTTACTATCTTAGATGCACCATTCATCAAGTCATCAGCTAAAGCCGTAGTCCCCAAGATATTTCATTATATACTTAAACTTTTTATAATTTAAATTTGAGTAGAATAGAAATATGTATTGCTTCACCCGTAAAAAATTTATTTTTAAAACGCAGTTTCTAGTTTTTTTAAAAGAGAAGACAACATCTTTCTACTGATGCATCCCAATGTCCCTATATCGAATAGCACGCAAAACGATACAATTTTTGATACATTAATATCGATATAAGAAATCAATGAATTGCTATGATTCAAACTCTCATCACCCTTATATTCTTTTGCCACCACAACTCCATTCGTAGAAATGACATACTTATTTTTAAATGAAATATCCAGCTTAAATGCAGATGGAGAAGCGTCTCCTCCCTCACGCGCTTCCACCCCACGCTTAACAATTAAAGGAAAACGACACTGACCCCTGTCAAGGATTGGCTGCAACCCTTGTGGATTGCCACAAATGCAGCCATATGCGAACCGAAGGAATCTAAAAGATGCGAGCAACTAATTAAAGTGCTCGCCTCCCACCTCATCCTTAGTCAGAAAAAAAAAGAAACGGAAATGAGCATAGGAAAAACTCTTGCAAAGATTATTGATTCCGCTTCCGCTTCCGACTCCGGCTGTAAGTGTTGGGTATATGGGAGGCACGGCAATTCCAATAAGGAAATTCTTACTTTTGACAGGCCCATTTTGCACGAAACTCCATAATTGCCAACTAATGAGACAGCCAGTGTGAGGCTGGGTGCAGGGGGCGGGCGATGTGTTAAGCAAACGCTTTAAAAAACTTTCAACTGATAAAAAAAAAGTTGAAGGCGACAGTTAAAGTTCTTTCCGTGCCTTCGGAGTGGGGGCAATTAACTGGCCGCACATTAAATGATAACAACAGCGTGGGTGCGACAAGCGTGGGAGGGGGAGGGGTTGAAGGCTGATTGTGGGTTGCAGCTTCTGCTGGTTGTCCAATAAAGTTTTGGACAAAAGAAAATAGAAACAAAAACAAATGAAAGCAAGTTCTAAAGGGCACTGCAATTCAGGTCAGGCCAAAAGGGGATATTGCGGTTAGCGGCTTAAATAAATACAAATACAACAAAAAAAGCTCCAAAAGGGAGTATCACACTTTGAAGATACCCTGCACATAGCTGCAAACTTTCGCACTTTCTTAAGAAACTTCATATTGTCCGATCTGTTTATTTTACAGTTTTAGAAAAATATATCCAGAATGTGCAATTTCTCTATCTGCGTATACTAAACGAGAACATACCAAGCATAAATTAGGAAGCAGTTATAATCATCGAAATACGCTAACAAAAAGCGAGTGTTAAGATCGATATCTATCGATATTTAAAAAATGGAGAAAGTACGTATGGTATAAGAAAACATATATTTGAAATATCTAGTCTCTAGTTCTGGACATTTTCGAGATACATATGTTTAAATATCCGAGGCCGGAGAGCTTTAGCGTATAGTTTATAGAAACTGATATTAAAACAATGGGGTTGGACGAATGGATAGCTGGACGGATAAAACGACTCTGTTATGAGTCCTGATCAAGTACAGCTGTACCAGTAGATTAATTGTAGTTATTGGAGAGTAGCAAATGCAGCTGTCAACAGTTCTATATATATTTACTGCAAGGAAACGACGACGTCTGCTTCTGATATTCATTTTTAATAAACCATCGATGATACAAACTTCTGCAATGCAACTAAGTGGCGCCAAAGAGAAACCGATCATTGCCGGGTCTTCCTCAATTTCTTATTCTGCAAAAGCTGCATTTTTAATTTTGTCTTGCTTTCTGTTATTCTGGCTATAAGTTATTGTTGTTTGGAAGTAATTTTATCAAATGCTGGATAGTTTTTATATAATATTTGTTTTTTATTTGAACTTCCCTACATTCCCCCTGTTAAATACAAACAACAATACGCCCTTGTTTATCCTGGTACAGGGTATTAAAAAACACAAGCATACACACACACACACATACACACACATAGATAGAAAGTACCGCTAAGTCACAAAACTTTTGTTCACCAGTTTCTGCTGCGGATTCTTCTTCTTCTTACACTGCCGTTGTTTCTGCACTTTTTAGTTATTGTGGTTATGCGATGGACTTCTGGGCAGCGGGTTGCGGGGCTGTTTTACAACGCGCATAGGACAGAGTCCAATTAGAATGCACTGTTGCTTTATCTTTCGACTGTTAAACTGTTGTTTTTGTTGTTGCTGTTGTTGTTGTTGTTATAAAACAGAAACTGGCTGCGTTCAGGCCCGCCTACGCAGCCGCTGGACCCGTTCAACAACAGCAACAGCAACAACAAACACAAAGAGCAGCGCAACAAAAACAGCAACACATGCTTCGCTGCGCTGCTGGCACTGGCGCAGACTTAGCCTGCCGACGCTAGATAATTGTTTAAATGCACAATTAAAGTCGAAAATTACTGGTAAATCGATTTTTTTTTTTTGGTACACACATACACAGTATACACGCGCACACACACAGCGTGCGTAAAAAAAACAAGTGGAAAAACGCCGACTGCGACGCCTGCTGGGCGCGCGCTGTTCGTGTAATCCCCGCAAACGGCATTTAAACACGCATTGAGCAACGTCTTAACTAATTGCAACAAATATTAATTGATAACTTACTTGGCACACACGAATTTGCGTTAAAAATTTGCACTTTTTCTTAGTTTTTACGCGAACACACGACGCGTTGTTGTTGCGTTTTGTTTTTGCTTGTATTTAATGTTAAGCTAACAGCGTGGCTTAAACTCGCACTGGCACTGTTGGGTGCTCAAAATGGCACTGTTAGGCGGAGCAACCAGGGCTGGCGCAGCAAGCAGCTGCTGCTAACTAAAAAATAAATTTGTTTAAATTAAATAAACTTCTGGCTTATTACGGAGTTGTCTTGTATTAGTATTTTGTTGAAGTTAAAGCGTTTTAGTTCAATTTGATTTAACGAGGATAACAGCTGCTGACTCTGTTTAACTGTGTGCGGCTTTTTATTGGTTCCGCTTTGTTTTTGATTTTTTTGCTTTTATTAATTTGTTTATTGTATTTTCTGGCTTTTGTTAATAACGTTTAGGCACTTACGCTGTGTTTTTAAGGCAACTGCGTTGCGCTTGTACCGCCAGCACTTTAATTAAGGCTTTTTAAAGCACTTTGTTTTCATTGGCAAGAAATCGATTTTTTTTAGCTTTTGATTTTGCCCACAAAATTAAAATTTGACTCCTTTTATTTACTATGTTTTTATATGCACTTTAATTAATGCACTCAAATTAAGCAGAGAGCATGGAGCATAGCCAAAGCTATGCTTTATTTGTAATACAGTTTAGTTTATGTTATATTTGAAGCTGGACTCGATTTTAAACAATTCGCCAGTCGGAGTCGGACACGAGGAAGCGCACGCCGTCAACTGAACTAAATTCCTTTATAAGGGATATATTGGCCATTCGGCGCTACCCCCGAAACGCCACACAGGGGGTTGACTGCTGGAGCTGAGTCCGGCGCATGCGCCATGTCCACGGACTCTCCAAAAGAATTCAATTGCATTCAATTCAAAAAAAGCGCGCCCAGGTTCCAGTCTAATGCGAGAAGATCCTCCTCTCCAGATGCTGTTCCGACTGCTACTCCGGTAGCTCCACGTCTGGCTGCCTTATGGGATTATAAATTCAATTCAACTCAAAAAAGTCCACTCTAATAGGAGTAGATCTGCGTGGCGCTTGTCTCCGGCTGCTGCTCCGATTGCTCCGCCGGCAGCAGCAGCTGCTGCGCCACCTCGGGCTTCATGATGTGATTGTAGATGTTATCAATGGTGGGTATGCCGGCAGCAGGATTTGCCGGGCTGGCGGAATCCGCTTTCAGCGGCGTCTTCGGTTTCTTGCCAAAGGCAAAGCACCCGCTCTGCTTGGTGGCCACCGGCGACAGATTGTCCTTGTTCTTGGTGCTGCAACGAAAAATGTACATGAGCATATGGTATTTCGAGACCCAACTGCCAACTGCCACCCTGGCTACCCACAATGCTTTGAGCGCCTCCAGTTTGGGTATATTACGATTGTAGGACTTGCCGCCGCCAGCGGCCTCCTGGGCGGCCAGCTCCACGGGATGTGATTTCTTTTTGTGCGTGCGACAGTTGGAGCCGTTGGCAAAGGTACGGTCGCAGAAGTCGCAGGAGTAGGGTTTTAGGCCCGTGTGCAGGATAAGGTGATTCTTGAGCGCCTTCGCCCGCTTGAATTCCCGGCCGCAGTAGTCGCACTTGTGCTGCATCTGATCCGTGTGCACCAGGCGGTGGCGATTGAGTGTGGGTCGCGAGTTCAGCTGCATGCCGCACTCGGGACAGATGTACTTGTGCGGATCGTGCGTTTCCTTGTGATGCTTCAGCCGGCTGAGGCTCTTGAAGCACTTCTTGCACACGTCGCACTCGAAGGGCGCGTAATCCGTATGACTGAGCAGGTGCTCCTTGAGCGCGTGCAGCGAATGCACCGCGACGCCGCACTGCTCGCAGATGACCGGACGTGGACGCTCCTCCTGGTGCATGTACTGGGCGTGCGACTGGGCGGAGGCGCTCGTCGTGAACTTCTTGCCGCAGCTGGTGCAGGGATAGCGCTTGCGCTTCGGCATGGGCAGGTGTTGTTGCTGGTGCCGCTGCAGCTGGTAGCGGGAGCGGAAGCGCTTCTCGCACTGCTCGCAGGCCAGCAGCTTGCTGGGATCGGGCTCGGTCTTGTCGTGATCCTGCCGCATGTGCCGCTGCAGAGTTTGTGGCAGGGCGTAGGCGCGCGGACACTCACTGCACTGATGCGCCTTGCCCGGCCCTACTTTGGTCTGCCTCGGCTTGGGACTGGCCGCGGAATTGCTGTCATCGTTGCTATACGTATCGCACTGCAGCTCCATGTTCGCATCTTCGTAGTCCGGCGTGCCTTGATCCCGGTCTTGTTCCTCTTCCTGCTCCACTTCCTCAGCTACCGCTTCAGCTTCCGCTTCAGCTTCCGCTTCAGCTTCCTCTTCAGCTTCCACTTCAGCTTCCACTTCAGCTACATTTGCATCTCCTGCTTTGTTTTCTGGCGTGAGCGGATTTTCCAACTCCAACGCCGTCTCCTCCAGCTCATTCAGCTTTGGCTTCTCTTCCACATAGTGCACTTCGGTGAACGTCTCCGGCTCCGTATGCTCTACCAGCCCGAATTTTGCGCGCAGCTCCTCCAAATTGATCGACTCCCTTGGCGTGCTCTGCAGGATGCAGTAGAGTTTCTGCACCCGGCTGATGCGCTCCGAGAAATTGACCAGCGATGTGACTAGAGTGAGGCACTCACTGCATATCATCTCCGGCAGCTCTTCGCCGCGTGTTATCTGCGAAAAACAATTCATTTGTATGGAAATGGAAATCTCTCCAAGAGCCCACTCACATTCACCCAGAAGTATTTGCCAATGGCTGTGGCCAGCGCCATGTCGCCGATAGCATCCCCCGGTCCGTCGCCGGCGGACGCAGCCTGCTCGTTCTTCAGAAACACATTTATATTGCCCTGAAGATCCGCCTTGGCGCAAAGGCGACACCATAGTTGCCAATTAGATTCGCTTTGCGGCTCTTCGATGCCACGTTTGGCTTCTGTTTGTGCAGCCATTTGCTAATAATTAGCTGTGTTGTAAGCGCACTAGCTTTTCACACATTTTACGCACATTTAATTAAGCTTAAAATCATTCTTTAATAATTTATTAACAACTTTCCCTACTGATAAATGCTATTTTTGTTAACAGCTGGTGGTATTCAGCAGCAATGCTATTATCGGTTGGAAATTATCGATTGTCAGCAAGGTTGTTGGTGGCGGCGGGCGATGGACATATATTTACTTATCGCTACATTGTTTACAACTCAGTTGTTGTGCTAGGGGTATGCTAAGCGAAATGTTTACCTCTCAATTAAAATATTTTTGGCACGCACGTGTTTTCTTTTTTTTGCAATAAACTCAATATGGTTTTAATAATGATTCAAATCACAAATTTAATTTCAAATATTCGCGGTTTCCATTTTCAAGTTACCAATGCCTTCAACGTTCTTTCCACAGGGCATTTCCCAGTCGTTAATCTCAATCCCTTAACTTTTTCTTTGTACTTTTTAATAATTGTGAAATTGTTGACAGCTAGCTGTATGTTATCAACGAGTTAGTTGCAATCATGTTTGAGGCACGTCTAGGCAGCACGACCCTGCTAAAAAAGATTGTGGATGCCCTCAAAGAAATTATACACCAGAGCACCCTCGATTGCAGCGACTCGGGCATACAGGTGAGCTCTGGTTTGATTCCAATTGGATTACCTGGAGGCAACTTTCGTTCCAGTTGCAGGCCATGGACAATTCGCACGTCTCGCTGGTGGCCATGTCGTTGCGCAGCGACTGCTTTGAAAAATACCGCTGCGATCGCAACATTTCGCTCGGCCTGGACCTCAGGTCGCTGACCAAGGTGCTTAAGTGCGCCAGTGGCGATGATGCGGTCACCATCAGCGCCGCCGACAAGCCGGATAAAGTGCAACTGAGCTTTGAGTCGGTCGGCAGGGAGCGCACCGCGGACTACGAGCTGCGGCTGCTCAATCTGGACCAGGAGCACCTGGGCATACCGGAAACGCAGTATGCCTGCGTCGTCCACATGCAGGCGACGGAATTCGCGCGCATCTGCCGCGACTTGTCCATGTTTAGTGAGTCCGTTGTGATTGTCTGCAACAAGGATGGCATCCGATTCTCCGCCAGCGGCGAGCTTGGCTCCGTCAACATTAAGCTGAGCGAGACGAGCAAGGGCGAAGTCACCCTGCAGGTGGAGGAGCCAGTCACCCTCACATTCGCCGGCCGCTACCTAAACACCTTCACACGCGCCACGCCCCTCTCCGAAAAGGTCAAGATCGGCATGGCCGCCGAAGTTCCCCTCCTAGTGGAGTACCCCATCGACGATTACGGCTACATACGATACTATCTGGCGCCCAAAGTCGACGACCCAGATGCCTGAGTACAACCTTCAATAATATGTGCAATATTTGTCATGTAAAATAATTATACTATATTTATTTCTATAAAAGTTTTTGTACCAAGCCAGCAATGTCTTGAAATATTTTATATTGAAATATAAATGTTTCCAAATGTAGTTTCTTTTTTTATAACTAACGTAACTTAATTATAAAAAAAAAAAACAACAACAATAAAACAGATTAGGAAGTGGTCAAATCAAAATCATTTCTAAATTGAGAATAATTCACAGAGCTCTCGAGTCTATAGCAAACGTATTTCAAATTAGCTTCTATCGGTTTAATATATAGATTTAATCATAATCTAAAATTAATGCACTTTTAAATTTAAAAAAAATGTTGTGCATGTTCAGAAAAATGGTAAAAGCCCTTTTAGCCTACCTCAACTTGCACTAACTGAACTGATTTTCAGTAAATAAAAAGTGTTTTTTTATTCAGTAGATTTTTAATTTAAATGTTATATACAATCTAAAGATTCTATGTTCATTTGGGTGGTTTAATAGTTGTAACTCTGCATTACACTCATCTCTAATTGTTATCGCTGGTAGGCTGACTGCCAAAATGTGGCGGCTGTCGATAAATTGGCCATGCCAGGTGTTTCATAAATTTCGGACCGCAATTCTGCACAAAATTCTGATCAATATATTAGGTAATAAAATTGAATTAAGCAATGCTTAAATATATGACACGACCGTTGCTGACGGCGACGCGCAGCTCCATGCGTTCGCTTTGCAGCAGCTTAAGCAGCGGCACCAAACCAACAACGACAGCACCAACAAATACAACAACAACTGGCGGTCCATTGATTGAGGTCAACAAGGCACTTCAAGGCTGGGGAAAGAAACTAAAGGAGGCGGGCGTGCAAGACATTGAGTTCAATTTCAAGTGCATTGTGTCGCATGTGCTTAAGCGAAAATTTGTGAGTAAATACCTTGAAAATGGACCTTATATCGTATATACAGGCATATTAAGACCCACTCTTATAGAACAAGGTGCCGGATGACTTTGCCCAGCTGAAGTTCAACGCGGCCCAACTGGCAGATTTTGAGCGCTTTCTGGAGGCACGCTGCGCTCGGATGCCGCTGCAGCACATCATCGGCGAATGGGATTTCATGGACATCACGCTAAAGACGGCACCCACAGTGTTCATACCACGGCCCGAAACCGAAGAGTTTGTGCGTCTGGTCATTGCCAACTACCAAAACGCCAAGCACGTGAACATGCTCGAGGTGGGCTGCGGCTCGGGCGCCATGTCGCTATCCATGCTTCATGCGCTGCCCCAGGTGGAGGCGACGGCCATCGAGCGCAGCAAAGCAGCCACTGCGCTGGCCTGGGAAAATGCCAAGCTGTTGGGGCTGCATCAGCGATTCCAGGTGCACAATCACACCATGGAGGCAGACAATTATATGCCGGCCGAGCTGCAGGATAAAAAATATGATTTGATTATATCAAATCCGCCCTATGTAAAAACGGATGAGTTTCAGTTTCTCCATCCCGAGGTGGTCGTGTAGGTATTTTATTTATTTATATTTATTTATATACAATACTTTGTTGTGATTGTGACTGAGAGATCAACTGTTTTCCCTAAGATCAAACTGATTTCTACGAAGCTATAGCTTCTTCCCTTAAATGTAAAAAGTTATACTCTTATGGCCATCCGATTGGTTTCTTCCCTCTGGGTCTTAATTAAGGGAGAAGCTTTAATTTCGTTCTCAAACTAATAATCTATTTTTGAAGATCGTCATATTTTGTATACCAATCTTTTAATTATCATTTAATATTATTGTACTCATCCGCAGCTACGAGAACCTTAATGCGCTAGATGGGGGTTCGGATGGATTGCGAGTGGCGAGCCTCGTCTTTGAGCTGGCTTGTCGTCACCTGCGACCCGGCGGCAAACTCTGGCTGGAGCTGGGCAACGAGCATCCGCCAATGGTAAAGACAATTATGCATCTGAAGTACCAGGGACGCCTCAACTTTGTGGCCAGCTACGAGGATCAATATAAACGCGAGCGTTTTGTGCAGCTGGAGAAGGTATAAAAGCGAAGGAGGACTTGGCCCGATTTAATTAGCCCATTA
Organism: Drosophila melanica; assembly: GCA_004143765.1. NCBI lineage: Eukaryota > Metazoa > Arthropoda > Insecta > Diptera > Drosophilidae > Drosophila > Drosophila melanica. The sequence continues at coordinate 12,579 of SCDT01001081.1, forward strand.
AAACAAGATTAATGCAATTAGAATTAGTCGCAAATGCATTTATCTGTGATTTGACCTACATACACATACACACTGCCTTAGAGGCTTATATATATATATATAATCTATATATATATGTATATCATTTACGGATTGAGTTAAGTATTTCGCTTTCGGCAAATGCAAGCAAAATTGCATTTCCGAGTTAAGGCGACAATTGATATTTCGTAAGTGCATTAGCAGTTAATTTTATTGGGTTACAATAATGTGAGAAGCTACAAAATAAATCCGTTAATTGCCTTTAGAACAACAATATCTATTTAATCTTGGAACACAGCGTTCACAGTGGGATGAAAATATCAGAGCTAGAGCTATGAACTAAGCTTAATAAATATTTGAATCGACAAAGAAAATATATTGGGTATTCAGTTCTATACAAATGAAAATATATATATTCCAAAAAGCTAATGATATTTGAATCTTTTTGTCAGAAATGCATACGATTCGAAAAACATTATTTGGTCCAAATAATCAAAAAAAAAAAAAAAAAAACCGAATGTAGAAAGATAATAATATATAAAATATATCAAATATTCAAATTATAATGAATATAGGCGTACTACCTTTATAGAGCTTAGAAAACTTATCTTTTTCTAAGAATTCAATGTACTAACTTTTCATGTAAAATGATACAATATATAAAATTTGCTTTATAGTAACATTTTTATTAGCTTATGTTCAAAATAGAGATAAAAAATATTCGACTCACATTTTACAACAGGCTCGCACCACTGTGCAAAGCTCAAATGGCACCGGGATTGGCCTCCGGGCTGCTTGTGATTTTACCGTTATCAATCGGGGCAGCTGCTGGTCTGCTCTAAAATATTAGACAATCATTAACAAGCGACGAGCCCAGCGCCATTTTTGGCTGGTGTGGGCATTATTTTTTCCTCCTATGTTCCGTTACATTTGCGGTCGTGGGCGGAGGGAGAGCAGAGCAGCGCACATGTTGAGCGCACTGCAGTTGCCTGGGCACACTTGTCGCTCATTAATAAAAGTTTGCCAAGCAGCCAGCTCCATTATTTTCGCAGGTATAGAGACATTGACCAGTCGCAGTAGCAGCAGCAGCAGCAGCACGAGCAACATCCGAAGCATCCCACGCTGCTGGCGTCGCTGTCGGCGCTGCTCTGCTGAACTGTAAACATTCCAGTGAGCGCAGCTTTCACTCAAACATTGAGCGCACGCACAGCATGCACAGAATAGATGAGAGTCGCTCCCGCTCTCTGAGTTGTTTCGCCGTTGGAAGCTTCGCAGCTTTGATTGTAGTTCTGTGGCCAGGCAGCGTCGTTGGCTGCGTGATTTTTCCTGGCGCTCTGCTCCGGTCCATGGTCGTGTGAAAAGCTGCGTTGAGCGCATTAAGTCGTTAGGTTACAACCAGACAGGACGCACTTATTCCGCAGCTGTCGCGCTTTGCTTTGGCGTTCGTCTAGCGTCTCAACAGCGACCAACAGTTTGTGCAAAAAGAAAAACACACCACAAAATAGAAAGAAAATAAACAACAAATTTAATTAAATTCAAATAAATTTTAAATAAAAAAAAATTTCCAAAACAAAAAAACCTCTACTAACACACAGAGACGAATTCCATGTGCTGACAACAATAACAACAAACGGCAACAAAGTGTTGAAATTTCACAAAAAAAAAGTATCGACGGTGCGCCGCGCGCTTCGTTCGACAGCTGCCCTCGCACAACAACAACAACAATAACAGCAGCAACAACAATAAACTCCTCCATTGCCAGTTTGGAGTCGCCCGCGCGCGCGTGTGTTAGTGTGTGTGTGTGTTTGTGTGTATGTCTGTTGGTGCCTGTGTGTATGCGTTTCGCTGTCTGTATGTGTGTGTGCGTGTGTGTGGCAAAACTTCATCTCAAGTGTGTTCACAACAACAACAACAACATCAACTAAATATGCAACCAAAATAAATTTAAACTATTTGCACCATCAACAACCAATTAAAATGCGTTCTTAGCAAATTTTAAGGTAAAAACAATCAACATGAATTATCATTATTAATATTAATACTTTTGAAACTAATCCCTACTCAGTACTCCCATGTGTCGCCCCAAATTTGCAGTTTTGGGCGTTTGCTGTTTCGCCCAAAATTTCAGCTTTGGTGCAACAGCTTAAAAGTATGCTATGATTTTTTTCTGCACATAAAATAATTGTTGCGCTTGACGCAGGATATGTGACAGTATATTCGCGTAGAAAATAAAAGTTTGTTCATTTTAAAAATAATCATTTTCTGGTGTTGACATTTGTTTATGGCGAAGTATATGGTAAACATTACCAATAGTATTGTAAATTTATTTATTTTAAACAAATTCAATTCTCTGGAAAAATAATTTGTCAAATAGATTGAGAAAAAATACATTTCTTTTTTCTTCTTTTTTTTTTAATGATTGAAAATAGAGCCAAATACGAAAAGCTTACAAAATTTCCAATTTCCTACGAGCTTTTATCAGATGTTGTTTGCAAGAAAAACTCAACGATTAGTGCTGTGGTTACAAGCCACAGAATTGTGAGATTTGTGGTTTGTTTGTTTCTTTTTATTTCTTAATAAACAAGAGAGAACAGTTAACTGTAAAGTAATAAAGTTGTTATATCGTAGCAGGCTTAAAAAAATTTTTCTAATTTATTTTTTGTTAATTTGGTTAATTTAAAAATAATTTGGAAGTTGCAGTCTTATAATTTTGATTATAATATATAATATAAATTTTTCTTTGACTTAACTCGACTGATTTAAAAAAAGTCATTTGTAATATTTGTGAATTTTTCCAGTTAAATTACATTTTTTATTTGACTTGAACTATGTTTTATTTTATTTTTTCTATTTGACACTTGTTCGCTTTGCGCACAATTCTTTCTCTGGTTCACTTTAATAGTTCGGAATTGTTTGCAGTTGTCTCATATGTCAGTTATTTGTCTCATAACTGTTGCGCCTGTCAGCCCAGTTGCAACGGAGACAAACGAACTGGCCAAGTGCCCAAAAGTGCATTCAATTTGTTGACTGCTGTTCACACGTCGTATGCGCAATATTTTCTGCCTTTTGGCGAGCTGCCAAATCGATTACTGTTTAATTTTATAAATTATATGACACTTTATTTAACTTTACTGATAGTTTTATGTATATATATACATGTTGTAAATTAAATCGTTTTTGTGCACAAATAAATAATGCCACGCACATTCCTTTTTGGGAATTCTGTTTTTCATATTTTCATTGGCTGCAGCTGCAGCTGCGATAATTAAAATTTAATTATACACAACTTTAAATTGCAATTTCATTGTGTCGAGATTTCAATTCTCGCACATAAATTGCACTTTTGCGGTTACTACTCGAGGCCACAACATTTTTGAAGGGTTCGAAATTCAGCAGGGAAGAGTGGAGAGCGGCTTGTGGGGTTTCGGGCTGGATTGCTTGGTTCCGGGTCCACATGCAATTAACTTTTGCACTGCTATCAATCAGTCCAAAGCTCATGTGAAAAACTTTTATACTGACCACACACACCCCGCCCCGCTCGCCCGTCATCACAACTGCCACCTTATCATTCAATTTGGCCAAAAATGGCAAAGAAAACTTTTGCACCAACTAACAACTTGACCAAGGCGTGTCCAAGTGGGCGTAATATGTGTGTTCATGTATATGTGTGTGTGTGTGTTGAGTGGCAAGTTGTGTACACACACGCAGATTTCCCATCAATCATTTCGCCTGACTTTCGTCTAGTTCACAATTTGTGTTTGCAGTTTTAAAGGCAGTTTTTGAAATAAACTCTGAAATTGTTGTTATGTGTCGTTTAATTGCATTTAGCAGAAAACTTTTTTAGTTTATGAACTAAGGTTGCAAATTTTTCTTAAACTTAATAATTTTATCAAAATTTAATTATTGAATATTGCTTTGAAATAAATGTCAGCTTTAATTAATATTCAAGGTAAATTCAATTCAGTTCTCCGCTTAAAAGAATTTTAATAAAATATTAAAAAATTCTTATTTTCTTAATTTTTAAAAGAATTTAAAAACATATCCAAAAGTGTATATGCAATATACCTTTATTGATAGTGATTCAAAACAGAAATATTTTAATTATGAAAATCTTCCCAAACGAAAAGCAATTATTCTATTTATTTCTGAAATTTAAAACAATTTTGCCTTTCTCAAACATTTATGGCATTTCATTTTTACACACTTGAAAGTGTGTTTTCAAGAATTTGTATGCAAGGCATATGCAAAAATAAAAAAGATATTTATACATTTTTTATTTAAATTTAAACATTTATTTAGACTCCAAACAGTTAACAAACTTGGCTGCCAAGTTCATTTATTTTATATGTATATAATCGAGTGTTTCCACTTGTGAAGCACTTGATGATTCGCAAATATTTTTTTACGCCCACAAATTATACTCCCCTTGGAAAATTTAAAACGAGCAAATCAAAAAATCAATAGTCCTTCTTTAATAGCTTCAACTTACAATTTTCCAAAATAAAAAAGGCTTAAATTTAATGTACTCGTACTGCAAAGTTTTAAGTGTTTCCAAGTGCGAAGCATATTTTATAAAAATTACTGCGAGCCCTGTTTCTTATTCATCTGAATGCTTGGGCTTCCGTCGATTTCCTATGGCATCCTGAAAAAAGTATTTCTTCTGACACATTTTAGAGAAAAAGTATAATATAATTCTGACTATTAGAATATTTATTTGATAACATTTTTTGAATACAATTTAATTTTAAAGAAAGAAAATATTTTCGATTCCAAACCTTTTTTAAGTTCGGAGAATTTTATTTGTATAAAAACGTTTATCATTAAAACTACATAATTAATTTCCATAATTATTGTTATTAAATATTTGAAATGAACTAAAAATAAAATTTGCTTTTATATAGATATAACTGTCTTCAATATCTTTTTGATCAAGTTATGTTGTCAATTGAAATCAACTTAACCAAATATTGCCCTAAAATAATATAAATTCGGTTTTCTCTATTTTGATGACAAAGAAACTTGCCAGCATTGATACTCTTCTTAGCAAAATGGGAGAATTCAGCTTTATATTCTCGGTGATGAATAAATATTTGTGAAAGTTGCTCAATTTGAGGAGTGAAGTTTTCTTTGCATATGAAAAAGTGTAAGGAAAAAGTAGTTTTTTGTGCTGTGAAGGAGTCTCCCAATTGCAGTGTTGGTGAATTCTTTGTGCTGGCAAGTGGGACGGACCCCCCCTTGCCTTCAGCTGCTTCAGATAAATTCATGTTGCTCCCAAGAGACTCCAATGCAGAGTGAAAGGTAATAACTATCTGTCTATCTATCTGCTTCACTAAATCTGTGTGCGCGTGTGTGTGTGTGTGTGTCTGTTTACCTTAGCTATCACAGCGTGAATCTATCGCCCCGCCGCCACGCCGCCCGCTGCTAATGTTGTGGGTAACCAAAAAGTTGTAAATCGCCAAGTTACGTTTTGTGCAACAAAGTCGCATTTCATATGATGAACATAAACGAGTAAGCAGAAAGTTCAGCTGTTTCGGGGGGGAGTAGCGGGAGAAAGGGTGATAAATGTATAGAGTAAGTAGCAGGGCAAACAAAGGAGAGGGGGGAAAAAGGTTAAAGTTGGTTGGCCAAAGAAAGCGCCGAGCTCAACAGAAAAATTTGCGATGCCGGCGACGTTGTTGAAAATCAAATAGAAAAGCAGAAAAACGAGACGCAAGAACGAGCAATAAAAGTGCGTAGGGCAAAATAGAAAATACCGAAAAACGTTGCGGAGCAGAGCCAGAGCCAAAAAGGAACACGATGACGATGGCGAAATTAATACGAGAAATCACATTAAAACTTCCATTCGAGCAGCAGCTCGAGAGTTGAGACCGAATGCTGAGCGAGTTTTATGTTGTCGTGGTGGCTGAGGAGCGAGAGGGGGATTGTGGGAAGTGGGGCGAAGCTTTTGGCTGGGTTAAAGACGAAACATATTGTGCGTAGACGCAAGAAAAAAGGACGTAGCAGGACGAAACACACGCACGCTCAGTCAGACGCACAGACAACGTGTTTATGTTTAAGTGTTTGGAGTACACAAGAACGCGCGAGGGCGGCTTTTGAAGGTTGTGAAGGCACAACTCTCTCCCAGACACACCAACACACACACACACACACACACACACAAATCGAAATGTGTGCATGTACAGTGAAAGCTCTGTTAACAGACAAGTGCCTTGGGCAGCTCTGCTCGACTAACACACTCTTCAGTTTCAATTTGTTTGCTTGTTTCTTTGATAAAAAAAGTTCTCCTTATTTGTTTGTTTTTGTTTTTTGTACAATAACTTTATTTGTACAAAGATGTGCATATATTTATAAAAAATAATACTAGTTTTGCATACAAAATTTAACTTTTTTTTGTATAGAAAAACTTTTCTTATTTTTGCACAAAAATATTTCTTTTTATAAACCATTGTTTTTTTTTTGTTTAACAACTATTTTTATTGGCAAAAACAACGTTTAAAATAATAAAAAATATGCTAAAATTGGACTTGTCATTGAAATGGCAGCAAGAAAAATATACAAATAATTCTTTATTTTGTATAAACATGAAAAAACAATACACAAAGAATATGATTTGATATCAAACAAAGTACTAAACTATTTATATTTTATTTAGGTAATATTTTTTTAACAATAATGGTTGCAAATTCCTTTTATTTTATGTTTTTGTTATATTATTGTCATCTTAAAATTCTTTTTGAAGATTTTTTTTTTAACTCCTCTAAGCTAAATTCGCTATAAAAATATAAGAAAATTGTAAATGTGGTTGTTCGCTCAAGGGAGCTTTCACTGTAAGCGTGTATATACACACATATATATATATATATATATATATATCTATATTTATATATAT
>SCDT01001081.1:19502-39817 GCA_004143765.1 Drosophila melanica
ATATCTATATTTATATATATATAAAGTGGAACAATTTAGACGACTTTATGTGTATTGGTGTTTTTGTGCTTTCAATTTGTGTTTTAGCATTTAGGTGCGTTGGATACACCCATACACACAAATTTATGTATATATATATATAGGCAGAGATGTGTGTGTGTATATACAAAAGTTTTTTTATGATGTCTACACTGTCGCTTATCAGGCAGGCAGGACGCGACGAAACAACAACAGCAACAACAATTCTAGGGCCCCAAAAACACAGTGAGCAACGATGGTAATAACTTCGGACCGGGCTGATTTTAATGAAGATAGGTTAAGCAGAATGACAACTGGGGCAGGTCTGCAGACTGCTGCCAAGTCCAAGTTCCAGCATATGTGTGTGTTGTTGTGTGTATGTGTGTGTGTGGGTGTGGATGTGTGTGTTATTTGTTAGGCAGCAGGTGAACGCCGCTGGCTGAACTAAACACTGGACACTGATAGATGACAGTGACATGGAGTAGTTGATGAAGAAGAAGAAGCAGCACCAGCTGCAGATTGTAGTTGAGGCTGGAAGATGGAATATGAGACTCTAATGGCAGCTGCACACAGCTGCAATCTGTTGAAAGCAATCGTTTTGACAAAACAAGATAATTTTAGGTGAAACTAATCAATAAGATGAGCAGAGAAGAAAATCTAGATAATTTTCTCTTTGAAACCAATAAAAACTGAATAAAGATAAACTTATTCTAACTAAAATGTTGGCATGAATAAATCTAAACTGCTAAAACTTCCACCTAAAGAAATGCAAAATAAATGTTACTAAAGAACAACTTGAATTATTTATTTTTAATGTAAATAAATATATTTATAAGCTACCAATCATTAATTTTTATTTGATAAAAAATAAAACCATATGGTAGCCATGCAAATAAAGGGTACGTAAAACTGAAAAAAAAACTTGTGCATTAAATTTGATGCAATCAAATGTCAACAAGCAGCAGCAGTAGAAGCATCCACAGTGGTTGCTGCAACATGTGGCAACGTGCAGCCAAACGAACCAGGGAGCTCAGGCAGCCTAAGCTCGCATCCATCATTGTTGCCATTGCTGTTGCACGACTCGTGGCGCAGGACACGTTCTCAGCCAAGTTGATGTCGTTTGGTGTTTTTTTTTTCTCTTTATGGCCACGCAGTGTGGCAGGATAGCCAGTGCGGCAGGCTGAAATTGTGTAGAAAAAGTTTTTAATTGCTCATTATGTTTGATTAGGGTTCCTGCTGCATGCCGCAAAGTGTTGCACGCCTGGTTAACAGATTTTCATCATAGATCAAAAGCGGTTTCTAATCAGCATGAGCAACAAAAAACAGAAACGAGGGGTGGCGAGCGGGCGGGCAGAAGAACAAACAAGTTGCAAATATTTGTGCCAGTCGCCTATTGTTGTTGCTGCCGAGTGCCTACTAATGTGTGTATGTGAATGAATTGGAGCACATGATAGCAACAACAGCAACAACAACAACAGAAACCACTCATATTTCGATATCATGCGCCAGCCATAAAACACTTAAAGGACAATTTTTGCAGGCGTGCGCAGATTTATGACAATTGCCAGCCAAGGGTTAATTAAATTGAATTCCCAAGTCCTCCAGAAGGTTAAACAGTTTCTTTCAAAATCATTTTCTAAGCATGCTTGCTTGTACATAAATATATAAAAGGACTCTGCTCCAGAATCAAAAAATAAAAAAGAAGATAAATGGTACACAGGACTCTGCCTGACTGGCTGCCTGGCTGCCTGGTTGTTGTCCCGACTGGCTGCCGTTTGCAACAATTGGCAGTCTCATCGAGGCTCGTTCCGCTCGTCGCCGACTCGTTCGCTTCCAAATGTAAACACTGCTCGGCTCGGTTTTCCAAGCGCTCCGCAACTGCCTTTTTCACTCAAATTCAGCGTACACACAAAAGTATATATATAAATACAAATAAAACTCAGCTCTCGCTATTGCACTCAAATTTTCCATCAATGGACGCTGAGTTCTCTGAACTGATAACAGGCAGTCAAATACACACACATGCGCGTGAGAGATAGACACACACACACACACACACAGATAGAGCTGTTTAAAAAGCTAAAATCAGAAGGCGTAAAGAAAAAAAATGTACACACAAGTGATAACACGAGCTTAGTTAGAGGCAAGTGCCTTGAGACACCCTCCAAATAGTTCTTAACTGGCAATCTTGTCGGATACTAAGCGAAACCAGTTCGATAGTAAGACTGAAAAAGCTCACATAAGAATATTCTTAAAGAGTCCTTTGGGATTTTATTTGTACTATACAAAGTGCCTGGCTCTTTTTTTAAGGACATGATAAGCTAATAACAAAGCAGGCATATTTTAAAAAATAACCCAATGAAATTCGTCTTTCAAAAGTTTTATTATTGGGAATATTAAATAAATTTAAAAAATGATATAAAAATATATTCCAAAACAAATTTTAATAATCAGTTCTTGAAGTTTTTTGAGCATTACTTAGTTTTAGAGTGAGAAACGCGAATAATATTTATCGCAAATATTAATTCTATTTTAAGACTCAAAGACTCTTTATAAAACAGGTCTCTTATTTAAGGACTTATAAGACAAAAAAGATATATAAATATATAAAATATAGAATCTGCCTCAACATTTTCTTAAAGCTTCACTTCTGTTTCAACTATTTAATCTCTTGTCACTATCTTCATATACCCTATCGAAGTGCCGAACAGGGTGCCAATATGCGTAACAGCGCGGAAAACGTTTGATAACGCCGGGCGCATAAAAGTATGCTACACAAAAGCAAAACTAAAACTGTGTGTGTGTGTGCGCTGTGTCCTGTTGTTGGACCAAGCATAGGCAAAAGGCAAAGGCGGAAGTAAAAAGGGCAGCGAGCAGACAAGACAATGAAATTGTCATAAATAACAACGCTCTTTACTAACACCAACAACAACAGCAACAAACACGGCAATGACCAACCAGCCGAGTGATTTTCGTTCTTTTTTTCAATGTTTTTTTTCTCCTGGTACTGTTGCCTTTCTTTTTTCATTTTTGGTCAGTGGCTCAACTCTTTTTGCTTTTTGTGTCATCTTGATGCCATGCCCTAAAGGGTATTTAGAGGGTATATTAAATTTTGCGCGCTGGGGAAGTTGGGGAATATAAGTTCACTTAGTTTCTGCAGCACTGTTGAGCTTCACTAAACCCACTTTATGTTATTTCAATCATTTGCAGCACTGCTCAAAGCTTGAAAAGGGAAGAGGATTTTATCTAGTGCATTTTCAAGCTTTTATGTTTTAATTTTTATTTTAATCAGTTAATTCGATTCTCATAGCAGTTGATTTATTCATTTCCAATAGGGTATTTCCTGGCTTTACCAAACTTCAGTTTATTGACTATTCTTTGTCATCCTTTTTTCTTTCTACCATATATATATATATATTTTCTTTTTTTTCGTTCGTGTTTCATTCTCATAACGGAAATTTCAATGACTACTGCTTAAAGGCGACTTTTGTTCAACTTTGCGCTCAGCTAACTAACAAGTGCTCATAGCACTCATAGTTATCTAATGTTGGAGCGGGTGTTGGGGGGGTACACATTAAACTAATGTTTAGTTGCTTTCGTTACAGTTTTTGAGTGTCGACCCTCGAAACTTTGTCAGTAAATCGTGGCACGTGATGGGCATGAGCTTGGGCGTGACAAGGCAAATTGCTTTTTGTATTGAATTGAATTTTATGGGCTGTGACAGTTTGTGAGTGTCGCAATTGCAAATATTTTCAAGATATTTCCCACCGCCTGACCGACGCGTCGGTCTGAACAGATATAATAAAAAATTGAACGCTATGGGAAAGCTGGTTAAAGTAAGTCTAGTTAAAGAAAAAGTATTTTCAAATCATATTTTATTTAAATTATGTTTCAAAACGAAATTAACTTGAGATTTAAACAAGCACTATCCTATTCGTGCTAGAATCTAGAATGGTGTTTTTCTCTAAATGCTTCTTTTCGCTTCCTTCTTTTAATAATATCGGCTCGTCCTTCTTTTGTTGAACTCAATTGCAATTGGTATTTGTGTTGACTGAACAGCGCATCAGAAAGCAATTGAAGATGTTTATTTGCACGGCTTTATAGATTGTGCCCCACAGACAAAATGCGCTGAAATGCCGCAAATTACGTGCAACGTTGAACAGCAGCAGCTTAATTTGTGGCCTGCGCTTTTGTTCATCCGCAAATTGGTAGTGGAATCAATTTTCATAGCTATTATGTTGTGGAAACAAATATGATCAAATTACCTGAAGGGTGTAAGAGCTGCAGCAGCTCTGATAAATGAGATGGTTAATCTGAAGGCTTTTAAGCGAGAATTGTGTTTGGTTTCATTGGCAAATAAACTCGTTGGTATGGTAATGAAAAGTATTATCATAAATTAAAAACACACACAGGATACATCTGTAAAGTTTGTGGTAATGATATGTTAACAAAATGCCACATTTTAAACAAATATCAGATCAATTCATTATGACAGACCTCACAAATTATAGTATACTTTTAAGCGCATTGCCTTACCCAATATTGAAATGAATATATTTTAAGTCTTTACTCATTATCAGTAATATAATCAAAGTAATATAATTGTAAATTATGTCCTCAGTTGTATGAATATTCCCCCAATATTTTTGCAACTGACATTCCGTTTTGCCTTTTCACTTTCGTTTTTATATTATTTGAATAACTTTGCATGGTTCATAATTAAAAAAAGAAACTGTAACATAGTATATATAAAATACGTAAATACTCATGCGTATTTTTCTTTTAATCTCTCTTCTTTTTTTTTTCAATTCCGCACAGCTGAAATGCAATTATGCGTACAATTTAAATAAGCTTTTTTATAAAAACCGAAACGTTTGTCACGAATAAATGCGATATGCAAATATTTAAATAACTAGCTCTATAAAAACGAATCAATAATTGATAAACAAAAAATAAAATACAATAAAATAAAAGGTACCCCCACAGTAACAAAGTGTTCATATAATTATAAAAGCAGATGTAGATGTTAATGAAAAACGAATAACAAAAAATATGTTAAATACGAAATGCCCGCTTAAATTGCATCTGTATCTTTGCATCTTTAACTCTGTATATTTGTATCTACACACTAAATTTCGCCAATAAACAAAAATGCAAACCCAATATTGCCCCAGCCTAAAATCTGAAATACCAAATCGTTCCAATCAATCAGCCAACCAACCAGCCAATCAAGCGCCCAATCATCAAATGCAACTGCCATTCAATCATTCAGCATCAACAACAACAATTACAACAACAACAGCACACACTGCAAATGCAACAACAACCACAACAACCAATGGCAAAAATAAATAAATTTTAAATGTTTAACATTAAACGCACGCCATTAAATACGCAAATAAAACGTGCTTAAAACAAAGTCTAACAAAAAACAAAAAAAAAACCGCTTAAAAGCAGCAACAAAGCTATAAAAATTAAATTTATTTCTTAATTAATTATGGAACATTCATCAACACTTTTGTTGTGTTTGTTCCATTGCCAAAACGAAAAGGCCGCCGCTTGCTTGCAGCTGCTGCCACATCAACAACAACGACAACCACTGGGCCATTTAATAGTGCAACAACAAAAGCATAACCTGCAACAACCACAACAGCAACAGCAACAATTGCACGAACAACAACAACAACAGTGTCGCCAACTCAACGCACGTCACTCAAAAAATTTGCTGGGTAAGTGAAAAGCACTCTGAAAATACTCCAGATATGCTAAATGTTTGACAGAAATTCAACTAACGTTGCAAAATTAACAAAATGCTAAAATTAAATTTCCGCACAATTTTAAGTGCAGTCGACTTCCAATTTCGAATCATCAGCCACAGCAAGACTAACAAGATTATCCGCATGGCGCACTTTTAATACTCTGCAACTAAAGTGGAGTTATTCTCAACGTTTATAGCTTAATAAATTTTATAAAAAAGGAGAACAAACACAATTATCTTGTATACTAAATACAAATTTAAAATATTTTCTTAATTAATTAATAATCTTAAATATATTATTTGTGCTATAAATAAATTATTTGGCACATTTAGTATAAATAAAATTAATATTTCAAAAAAATTTATATATATATTTCATTGTTTATTTTTCTAAATAAACAATTAATCCAGATTTGATGCATATATTTTTTTATGACTTATGCCTTATGCTCTACTTGTGTGGATAGTGTATGAAATACAGCTTGTCAGACCGACCGTTGACCACCAATCAAAAAAGCGTTGAGCTCAGCGCTCAAAATATATATTTTTTAAATGGCGTTAAAGCAACTGCAAACTACGCAAAGTTACCAAAATGCAGTTGTAGTTGTAGTTGCAGTCGCAGTCGCAGTCGCAGTCGCAGTTTTGCTCGTTATGAATTTCATATTAGGTACATGCGAAAATCCAATAAAAATCACCGAAAGCAATTTTCATCAGATGGACATAGAAAATGGGAAAAAAACAAAATGGGTGAAAAAAAAGAATTTGGTAGAAAAACAGGAGATTGGCTTGACGGCTGAAATTTGGGGTTTTTTTTTACCAACGTCCCAGACGAATGTTTCGAATGTAGCAAACGCATTGAAGGCGTTCTTCAAGTGTAGGGCTCTTTTTTGAGCTAGTAGGTGGCACACCCACACACACACACAAACATGTATATATATATATATATATGCTGGGCAAAAATTTGTTGCAATTTATCGTAATGGATGCGAAGAGGAAACGTGTTTCGACACGCTTTTTGTCGCCTTCTTCTGCGAGGCAAATGTAGTTGCTGACTCGCAACGAGCTTTGCTTAATTTGCTTTTCATTTGCTGCAAGCACAAAAAATGCGACAGTCATTTGTAGCCATTGGTTTCGTTTTCCACTTTTTTTTTCTCTGTTGAAGAGAACAGTAAATGCTTTATTGCGAAAATTAATTGATGCAGTTTGCGTGCTCACCAGTAATTTGCAGTATTTTATTGTTCTTGCTTGGTAGCAATAAAAAAGGAAGCATTTTTATTTTTTGTTTTGTTTTTAATAATTTTTATTATAATAAATGTACTTTTTCCATTTTGATGTTGATGCGCATTAATTTTTACGTTGCTTCAAAGATTGATAAAATATAAACTTTTTTTGTAAAATACTTTTTTGAAAATTTAGTATATTCCACATTTATTTTTAGTATTTTATTTAACATTAAAAAGTTTTTTCATTTTGATTTCATTAATTTTGTATGAATGGGGTTTTAATCTTAATTTGTAATGCGAATTTGAGAAGCATATTTTCTAATATAACATTCCAATATTTAGTTGTCTACCATTAGTAAAAATGATTAATTGTTACCATTGTATAAAGATTTTCATATTGTTTACTTAGATACGCATAGCTAATCGTAGAATTTCCGCTTTTGGTTGATGAAGAAAAAACAAAATACAAAAAAAAAAAAACACAATCTAATTTAAATACCGCATAGAGCGGGTTGCGCTGGTCAGAACTGGTCTGTCAGTCAGTCGGACGTTTGTCATTTTGGCTGAAAAGTTCATTTCCCCAGTTGTCAACAGTTTATAATAGTTTTTGCCTTTGTGCGCTTGGCCCAGGCGAGCGAACCCAAACCGAACCGCTCCAAACTAAACCGGGCTGCAGTTTGAGCTAGTGGAGACTGCTCTTTGTTTGATGTTACTCACACAGTGTGTGTGTGTGTGTGTGTTTAGCTAGTAATTTCTCCATGTCTGGGCACGTCTCAGTGTCTATCTTTCAATTCCAGCTGGTTTATTTCATTGCAGCACAGGCAACTGTCCCATGCAAATCTGCTTTACTGATTAAACCTAAATAATGCTGAGCGTTTCCTTTGCTGTGGCCGATTCAAAACCATCCCAGCCTCCAGCTACCCCACACAGCATCTTTTGTTTGTCTGGCGCTTTAAGAACCCAAGCATCTGGTGTTTTATAGCCAAATGCCACAGTGTATAATGGTTATGTGATTAGGCCTGCCCTGTTCACTCACTGGGGAAATCACTGTAGGTCACAACAAAGTTAATACTGTACCCATCAAGCATACAAAATGTGTAAAATCAAAAACAAATTGTATAAAAAAATCACTAAACTACTTTAAGAAATTGGTTCAGCATAAGTTTGGATTAGACCCAAAAGTTTTTAATGATAGAAAACATATATTCATGCCCTTGTACTTTCTCACTTATTTTGTAGAATAACTTAAAGAATGATTTAATGAGAATTTTAGATTTAATAGTACAGAATTAAAATATATTCCGAATTGCACTTTCACCTGTTCGACAGGATAGCTACACAAATAATAAAAACTACTAATTTCTTACAATTTAGGCAAGGGCATCAAAAAGTTGTCATTGGCCTGTTGCACGTTTTTCCCTTTTTGCCTTTGCTAAATCTGAGACAATTTCCAACTTATAAGAGGCCCCCTTGCATTTGTATAATAACACAGCTGAGCTGCCGGTTGCAACCGGCAGCTTCCGTTACCGTTGCCGTTGCCGTTGCCGTTGCCGTTGTCTGTGTGTCCTGCCAACCTGCCCCGCCTGCCACTGGCCACTTGTTGTTGCACATTTGTGTGTTTTTTTTTCATTTTTATGGCCATTGCTTGTGCTTTATTTCCTTTTAGCCCGCACGGCTGCTGCTGTTGCACGTAGCACATTTTCAATTTAATTTCTGTCTGGGTGACTCCTGTGCCTGCCTCGTCCTGGCCGTGTGTCCTCCAGCTGCAACGCGCGTTTCCAGCCCAGCCATTGTCTTTGGCTTTGTTTGCAGTGCCATTTCCTTTGCGCCAACATGAAATTAACTCGTGTATTCGTATATATGATGTACGACTGGAAAAGCAACAACAACACCTGCAGCACCTGCAGCAGTAGATTATAGCTGCAGAATATCTGCTATATATATAGTATTTATTTGTAGCAAATTCTTCTGCTTTTTGGTTGACAGTTTAATTAAAGTGCGTCAATGGTTGCTAAATTGTTTATAATATTGATGCCATTGTAGATAGCGTTCAATCCAGCATCGACTGACCTAGTTTTATGTGCGTAGAGAGCATTAGAAAATCATGGCTTTGACAGCCAATGCACAGTGGTACAAGCACAATAATCAAAGCATACATTTTCTTATAATAAAACCAAGGCCAAGACTTGTTGCTTTAACTGCTAACATTTTTGCATACATATATTAAAATCGACCGAAAAAAGAATCTTATCTTGTTCAAATTTATAATATAATAATATAGAATCAAAAGCCTACATATTAAAAGCCCATATATTGGGAGTATATTTAATTGGCCCTAATTTAGTTAAGATCTTTGAGGAAACTACAATTTTTAAACACGAAATCTTCTAATTCAACATATCAAATTTGATACGAAATATCTGATATAAACAATATGGTATAATTAAATCCATAATTGGTAAGCTTGCTTGTGATACTTTGAGAAAAACAATAGTATTTTCGAAAACTAAAAATTGTCGATTTGATCACATTTTTTGAGTATTTTCGCTATAGCAATTATACGATATAGTGGTCCAAACCGACTAAGCCCGATATCAAACACACAGAGAAATTCGGCTATATCTTCATAAATATATTCACAATAGTGGTTTTAATAAGCTAACTAATTTATATTTTATTTGCTGACTTTCATACATAAATTTATTGCCAATCAACATCGAAATTTTTTAAATTGCCTGTCGCTTGTTGATGTTGTTTGCTGCTGCAGTTGTAATAGCAAAGCACTTGTTGTTTGCGCTTTAGGCTAACAAAAGCCATGGCTGGGGCTGCTGTGCCAACAGTGTCCCCGCCCCCTCGCCATCCTCTTGACTGCAGAGTATTTTAAGGGCACAGCAATAACCGCACTTGAAAGCGCGCACAAAAGTATGCAGTACTTTTTGGCCAAATGACTTTTGACGCTCGACGAACGGCGCATGGCAATATTTGCATTTGGCCTGTATGTGAATGTTTGTGTGTGTGGTATGTGGTATGGTGTGTGTGTATCAGAGTGTTTATTGACATGTTAGTTCAGGCTATGCTGCCAAAGGCCACCATCCAGTGACTTTCAAATGAATATATGCAAAAAAAGGGCGGAGACAAAATAAAAATTGAAAACGAATTTTTACCATTGAAAATCTGCTATAAATGTTTGAAAGGGAATTTTACTCATTTTTTTCTGCACTGATGTTCAAATGCTGAACAGTTTGTTGATTAGCTTAGCGACGGTAAGTGTGTTTGTGTGTGTTTGGGTCTCCTGTGTGTTTTTTAATGCTAAACAGCTCTGCAGCGAAGAATTGTTCGAATTTACATGGTAGACATGGCATATAGAATAAGCTGATAATTAGCAAAAACGTCGGTCAGAAGCTTAGCTCGGTATAAAGTCTGTTGCGACAATGCTTTATTCAAATTTGCTTAGTGGCGTATATATTTATTATACTATGTTCGAAAAATCATTACCTTTAATTTTTAAACTTTAGGTAATCTTATTATCCTCTTCCTAAACAGTTTACTTACCATTATGTTGTTGAATATTGACTTCACAAAATTAAAGATTATCCTCTGCAAACTCATTTTTTATCATAAAATTTAAAAAAAAATAATGCAATTTGCAGTACAAAATGCAAGTGGGGCAAACAAAAGCGCCGAATAGCGCTTTGGTGGCGATTTTTATGCTTCCTAAAGCATAAATTCAAACAAATTTGCTCAACCGTGTGAGTGTGTGTGTGCGCCTATATTTGTGTGTGGGTGTGCCAAAGGGTTCAATTATGAACAGAGCTCTTCAGGTGACAAAAACACACAAACGCACACTCAGTAAAAAATGGGAGAAAACGCCTAAAAGCCAATTCCCTGCCAGGGACGAACTATGCAAACAAGCTTAACAGCTTGGCAACTCTGCCAACTTGCAGTGCGGCAACACTGTAAGTGTAATGTGTGAGCATTACTCGACGTGTAAAGCCTGTCACCAGGGAGCCCAAGAAGCACCTTCAACTTTTTGGTCCACGCGGGGTTCTTAATACCCTGTACTCATTGAGAAAGTGTAATAGTGGGGTATAAATGTTTTTTTGAAAAAGTATGTAACTAGCAACTTGGTGATTTTATTTTTCTACAGAATAAAGATTATTTAATTATTAGATACCAATATAAATATAATTTTATTTAAAAATGTATTATTTTTACGGTTCTCTAGATAACAGTGTATAGAATATCTACTAGTCGATTTTCCAGTTGTGGAGAACTCTAACTTGTTTGTTTTTTTTTTATATTGTCGCGCCTAAGCGGTTGCAACTTTTTGTTACCGAAAATGAGTTGCGGTCAGGTGGTGGCAGGTGGCAGGTGGTAAGTCGCTGGTTGCAGAGTCGGGCGTTCAATTTCAAGGCTCATTGTGCATGACTCAGTCATTGGTGAAGCATTAAATTAACTTTAAAAACTTTTCGTCAAACAAAACGTAAAACCAAATGCGAAAACTAAACTTAAATTTAATTAACCGCGGCAAAGCGAGCAGTAAAATAATAAGAAAAACAATAAAAATGGCCAACAAAAAACGAGAGCACGTACTAGAAAATACTAGAGGGTCTCGGCAATTTAAACTTTCCACCCATTTCCTCTCATTTCCCGCCACATAACTCATAAAGTCCCTAATTACCCAAACAGCTGACGCGGTCAAAGACAAAATAAAACCAAATAGGATAGAGGAAGCAAGGAGCATATAGAAGGGGGTGGGATACTACCTACTTTTATACAGAGACAAACTCGCAATTTTTTTTTTCAAAATAGGTAATATTGTAGGTAGATAAATTTGGTTTCATTAATAGAGATTATTTAAAAAACTTGAAGTATGAGTTTTTAGAAATTAAACATAGATTTGAAAAATAAAAATTCCAATTTCGCTTCTACATTTTTTTAATTTAAGGATTTAAAAGAATCGGAGGCGTAATTACAGTAATTACAGTCCTGTTTAAACCACTTTTCGAAATCAATATAAATTCTTTAAGGAAACCAATATAAGTTAAGGCTTAAGCTTCAAAGTTTGTTTTATTTATTTTCTTTTCAAACTTTTTCCCTACTATCTTTTGTGGTTTCGTTAGTTTCCATTTGCCTACTTCATCAGCAAGCCGGGTGATTAATCTATAATACCCTTTGCGCTTGCTTTCACAATCAAAGCGTATTCCTAGTGCTACGCACGTGTAAATTGTTGTGGGCTGGCCTGGATGGGACGCCTGAAAGCAGGCTACGGTATTTTCCTCTGCTTCTGTTGCTGCGGAACGGGCGGAACATAGCACGCAGCCTTGCCGCATGTATTTCAATTACTGCATTTCTCAGTCAGCTGCCAGCGGCGCCCCGCGCTACCCTCCATGCTCCACGCCCATATCCCCCATCCGTGCGTTGTGTGGGCATCGGTAACGCGTTCGTGCGCCCCGACCACTAGCAGCCGCCCTCTAAAGCATTTTTTTTATGGATTTTTAATTTGCGCCAGCCCCGCATTTTTTTCATTTTTGTTTTTGCGCGCTTTTACGCAAATTCATTGTTTTAATTTACTCAAGTTTGTTGACCGAAAACAAAAACTAATCAATGTGGTCGCCGTTGGGTTGGGCGGAGGGGGGTAGCGGGTGGCGAGGCGACGGGACGGATAGGGTATTCAACCAAGGTGACAAAGCAACGGCGTTGGCCAGTAATGAGGTCAAAGCCTAAAATAGGGTTAAACAGTGTACATTTTTTAATTAAACATTAAGTCTGGCAACAACTTTTTGTTGTGGTTTTTTATCCAACATGGCTCAAAGTTCTGAGCATTTTGTATATATATTCCCCACCCCCCATTTGGCATTCGGTGGCTTTTGGCGGCAACCGCAACCAGCTAAGTTGTGGCCAGAGAAATATGAACTTCAAATGGCAAAAGACGAAAGCAAAATTTGCGGATAGAGCAAAAACGTTGCAAAGGGTGAATGGCTAATGAGATACAGTTAAAAAGAAAAAGTTTATCTTTTTAGTGTCACTCGAAGGTAAAACTAAATAAGAGTATAACTTAAGTTCATAGAGCGAACTTACTGAGATTACATTTGATGAGATTAAAATATTGAATAAATAGACAGTAAGAGTTTTGTTTCAAGAGATGCTATTTGCTAGAAGCAAGAGATGATATATACCAATTTTCATAAACCAATTTTATTTATGAATATTCTATAATTTAAATCCGTCCACTCAAAATTTAACTTTTCCTCATAAAATATTCCAATAAGAAAAATGTTCACAAATTTTCTTCTCTACTTATTTATTGCAGGCAACATTTCACATCTCAACGAAACAACGATATTTAACTGAACAAGCAAAACTTAAAATAATACATTTATTTAAATCAACAACAACAACTGCTACTTACGGTTTCTCCCGCTCTTTCAACAACAACAAATAGTATACAAGTGCAAATTATGTAAATTAAAAGCAAAAAAAAAAAAAACAAAATACAAACTCTGCGAAAAAATAAAATAAATAAAATAAAGAGCCTGCTGAAAATGCGTGACCAGAAAACCGGAAATTAAATTTGCAACAGCCATAACCTCAAAAATATAAATATAAAAATTCAGATAAAAGTAGTGCAAACAAACCGCAGTAGCCAAAAATCTCAAAGCAAGCAAAAAATAAAATAAAATAAAAACAACCCGAAATGTTTACAAAACAAATATCATTAAAAAACCAAGAAAATTGAAGAAAGAGGTAGAGAAAAAAAAGATAGAGACAGTAGAAACAAATTTTGCTAGCAAATATTTGTCGAGATTAACATAAAGTGGCGGCAATTAAAGACAAATTCTATATCAAAAGCAAAAAATAAGCGACAAATTTTGCAAATAAGTTTATAAGCAGTGGGCAAAGACAGAGATAGCAAGTGTGGAAGAACGCTAAAGAGAGAGAGAGAGAGAAAGAGAGAGAGTGGTGCGCCCCGAACTGGCCTTCAACGATTGGCCCAGCTGCAGTTGCGCTGAACTTTGACCCACTCGACGCGTTTGTCTTTTGGCTCTAGTGTTAATCACGGCAACGTGACCGGGACAAGCGACGAGGGCGCTGGCTACTTAAAATCCGGGGCGACAGGCGACACATTGTTGCAGCTTGTGGCAGACACTTTCACTCTCGCAACAGCAGCAGCAACAACAACAGCAACAGTGCCAGCAATTCAAACTGAAAACAACGCAAAACAACAAAACCAAGGACATGGACTCGTCGTCGTCGTGCACGCTGTTTGTCGTGTTGATCTTCCTTGTGATAATTAAAGGTGAGTGCTCACCTCTGACCCCCTCTACTCTAGTCTTTTTATCACACACTTTTACTATACAAACACCCACACACAGACTCACACTCTCGCAGACTTAATGAAAAGCGACGCACACGTTTCAGTCACCTTAATAATATAATTGTAAACATTAATTAATTAATGGAGTTGACTTTTAATAAAATGAAAATTGAATTTTAAATGCAAGCCACAGCTCTTTAGCTTTAAGTATTTATTTTGCCAACTCTCGAGAGTATGCCTTAATTTAATAAACATCACTTTGGTATCTAATCAAACTGCCCTTACTATATATTTAATCAGCAATCAGCTATATAGTTAACTAATATTGAAAACATTCAAAAATGCAAGAAAACATCTTAAGACTAAATTTGGTATTCATAAAAGGTAGGAGAAGATACCTTGATCAACTAAGTTACAGATGCTGTCCAATAATGATATACAGAATGCAGTATTTCCATTAATTTTATGGCTAAAAGTTTAAAAATATCTTACAAATTTGTATGTTTTATGAGTACCTTGTTTTAATATTCATAAAATGATGAAAAATCAAAATACTTGTGTATTTTTATTGGAGCATTTTCTATATTTATAAATATTATATTAAATAATTGATATAATTTTTTTTAATAAAATAAAAATATAAAACAATGTTCTTTAAGATACGTTTAAATGGAATTACTACACTCAATTCGCTTTTGAAGTACGCATAGAAATTGATTTATCCGTTTTATAAGTAACTTTATATACTTTTCTTCAAATTATTCTACCCTTCCATGCAATATATTAACAACGCGTTGTCTTTTGTTGAGCTAACTTTGTACGACTTTTACATATAACTCTCGAGGTCCTGTTGTACAAATCCTCGTGTGCCACTATCCATTCGAAATGCACAACTCTCAGGACTATGCATAAATCTTCTTGTCACATTACTAACATGCCACAAAGCGCGACTTGGACTGCTGCAGTTTCCCCTCCCTGCTACCGTCTGCTGCCATCTAGTCGAGCTGCCTTCGCATGCTACCACATTATTCAATTCCACATCGGATTTTTCAATTTTCTTTGCCAACGTTTTCACGGCGCTTTAAGCAGGCCAAACAGAAGCGAACAGAGAAAGAGACAGAGAGGAAAAAAACCCCTCCATCAACAAATACTAAACGGAGCGCAAAATGCAAAAGCCTCACACATTACACTGAAGCATATATATATATATATATATCTGTTCGTATATATGTATACCACCTATCCATATGGTAGGTACATGGATCTATTCCCACGTAGCTCGCCATAAATTCACATTGTCGCCATCGCCAATGGAGCACCGGAGATCGCCCCGAGCCAAAACTTGGCCATATTTTTTAGTTTGCTCAACTCGCGTGCTCCGGCACGCCAATTGTCAGAAAGAGAAAGGGCGAGAGAGAAAAAAATAATAATACGCGCGGCAATAAGACAAATATTTCGAAAAGAAAGAAAAAAGTATAAAAAAATAAAATACTCGTACAATTGTCAGAGTGAGCCCCAGGAGAGCCTACTTCAAATCTACAGCTGCTCCCCAATGGTGCAGTCAGCAAGCACACACACACATACACACACACACACACAGACATATGTATATATATATACATTCGCAACAAGCACGCTGTGCGTTTGGGGTTTTCAAGTTTTTTTCTTTCTACCAACTTGCATTCAGTCGAGAAGTTGTTTTTTCTAGCTCGCTGAGCTGAGCTGTGGCGGAAGGAGGTGTGTGGGTGTGTGTGGATGGGTGGCTGTGGCTTGACTGTTCGCCTGTGTTAGCCGCTGTTGTCAAAAATAACAAGCAGCGACACACGATTCTCAATTTTCACAATGCTCGTTGCTCCAATTGCATTGTTTCCACTATTCGACAACGATATGCATTAGCGTCTCCCTTTGGTAGAGTGGAAACAGATGCCACAGAAACTTGATGATACTCTTCAAACTGATTTCTCTACCATATTCGATGTTTAATATTGTGAGTAGATCCATAGTTATTGCAGACTAAAGTGAAATCGCTAAAACAAAAATAAAGAATTTTCAACTTTTCGGAATTGCTCGTCTTTAATTAATGAGCTCAATCCATCAGGTTGATTAGTTGAAACGCTCAAAAAAGGAAGGAGAAAACATTCAAATGCTCCACTTTATTTCTCGCTTATTATTAATTAAAGATTTGA
Source organism: Drosophila melanica (assembly GCA_004143765.1). Classification (NCBI taxonomy): domain Eukaryota; kingdom Metazoa; phylum Arthropoda; class Insecta; order Diptera; family Drosophilidae; genus Drosophila; species Drosophila melanica. The sequence continues at coordinate 36,006 of SCDT01001081.1, forward strand.
CTTTCTCAGGACATTATTTGCTTATTAAGGCTTTATATTTGTTTCCTTCCAAATCCACACTGCTGCAATGCAGTGAAAACACTCTAAAAGCAAAACTGCCACTCAAATGCTCTACTCTCTTCTGAGCGCTTATTGTTTATTATGGCTTTTGGTTTTTCTTTTCTCTCAGTCAAGTTTTGGCCTAAGCATCACAGTGGGAGCTAACTGGCAAATCGTTGCTGGTCCTTGCTCCTGTCGCAACCCCACGCATCTCCCGCCGATTTCGCAGACAAAGACAAAGACTAATGAAGATGGCGTCGCATTCGAGTTCTCATTCTCATTCAACTTCGTGGCAGGACAAATATTTTCAATAAGCTTCGCGTTGCTGTAACAAACTGCGCACTGATTGGAAAATCAGCAGTTGAAAATTGCCAAAAGCAAAGAAGAAGAGGAAACAGCAGCAGCAGCAGCAGCAGCAGATGTTGGAGGGGCTCTGGGGCAGGGGAAATACAATATTTCAGAGATTCAACCGAATGTTGTCAACTTGTTGTTGCCAGCCAGTTGGCAAGCGCATAAATTTCATGGCAATTCGGTCGGCTCGGCGCACCTCGAAAGCTTCTGTCCTTCCACCAACTTTTGACCCCGCCTCCCCATCCTGTCCTCACAGGGGGTTTATATATTGCTGGTCATATATTTTGTTTTTAAGGCATTTTATGCATTGCGAAAAATTTAAATGACATAAATTTCTATTGGATTTTCGTGGGAAAGCCAAAAGTCAGGACATTCAAAATGTCCTCAGCATATTTTGGGATTTCATTCACATACATTTTTAACTACAGCTTACACATTTGCTCATGGGCGCCCGGAAGGGGCGTGGTCAGCTGATAAGCACAACAATGATAATTAAAGTTCTGTTATGCATTTAATGAGTTCTGCAAAAAATGTAAATGATATTAATCCCATATAAAAAAAAATTTAATAAAAAATAAAAATATTATAAAAAAAAACTTTAATAACTTTTCATAAAGATAATGTATATTGATTACAATATAAATAATTAATTAAAAATCAATAATACACTTAAAGCTAATTTCGAATATGGATTTAATAACAACATAAAAAAATCCCAAACAAGGTAATTGATAAACTTGATCAGAAAAAGTAAAAGAGCAATGGCGAGCATAAAAATATTTGAGAGCATAATAGTTTTAAAACAAAAAACAATATTTTTAAAACATTTTGATTAGTTACGCATCTTTGAAAAATATTTAAAAGTCCACATATCAATAGTTCTATAATAAATGATCTTAAGTTTGGAAGTTACATAATTTTTATTTACTCTGAATAATAAAATATTTTTTTTAAGTTGATACATGGTCTCCGACTTGCTTTGCCATTGATTTGGCCAACTCAACAATTTGTCTGTAATACTATCTGAAGCCGAAAATTTTTTGTCTGTCTGCCACGTTTGGGAGGGCGACCAATGCGGGGCATTCCGCTGTGGCAACTTTCGAGTAACTTCGCACCCACATTCAGCCAGAAAGTTTGCCCCTGCGGAAAACGCCGCCACTGCTGGCTGCAGGTAACGCAGATAATCCACGTTGGGGAGGCGCAGTAGCGAGGACTGCGGCTTCCGCTTGGCGACGCCATCAAGTTGGCTCTGCTACAGCTTCAACTGCACGCACAACATTCAAGGCCGCCCGCGGGCAAATACCCAAGACACCCAGCCCCCAATCGTTTTCCACTCACTCGTAAAGCAAGCTGCACTGTAAGAAAAACAAGTTTTAGTTACACACTCTGCACTTTCGTGGCGCCAAGCGAACTTCTTGGATTTCGAGTCAGCCGCAACCTTGCTAAAGTCTGCCTTTTAATGGAGGGCGGGCGGCGCGGGGTCGGTTGCGGGACAGGGGCACCTGTAGGGCGTCGGATAAGTCAGCGAATGCCGCCACTAAACTTTGCAAATAAGCATTTTTTATACGGCCAATCCCAGTCCAGTCGCCCCTTCCGCCTGTCGCTAGATCGTAAAAAAAACTTAGTGCCTGCGCCTAAATAACCGTAAACGGCACTCGTGGGCCTCCCAAGAAAACAACAGCAACAAAATGCCAAACTTGATAGGCATAAATTTGCTGTAATTTAACGCATTCAATTACAAAAACACAACAAAAAAAATTTTCAAATACAAAAGAAGAAACGAGAACTCACGAGCGTCTTGCGACTTACTTAAAAATGTCATAAAATGAGAACAAGTAAGAGGCCCATAAAGGACAGTACTCGACAATGGAATCCTGCCAGGAGCCAGGCGCTATCAAATTACCAAACGAATGCGGGGCATAGCCGACTGATTCAAGTGACTGCATGATTTACATAGAAAATATAAGAAAAACATAAAAACTCTACTCATTATTAAACCTCAAATAGTTCAGAGCTTTTGTATGGTTAAAATGAAAGTTCAACAGCGGCAGTTAACGAGCTTCAATTGCGGTGTATGAAAATTGTATAAGTTATTTAACATTTGGTGGCCAGAAAAAAACTGGTATCAATACGTGTATGTCATAAAAATACTATTAAATCATACTTACTATTTAATAATAATAGTATATGCAATATTTTTAATTATATGTTTTAGCTGTGTCAATTTAAACATTCAGTTAAGCTCAACTTATCTGTAAACCTGGATCTTAATGCTTCTGTTGACAGAAATTTATCTCAGTGATATTTCCCAGCTAATATTATCTGAAATTCCAGTCCGCGAGTACACTGCAAATAGAGTTCGCATATATTAAGCACAAAATTAAAATCCAGACAATTCTCAGCTGTTTGCCTGCCACTCGATGGCAGCGCTAAAAGCTGTGCAAAGCGTTTAAAATGAAGAGTTGCCGCTGAGGTAAAAATCTACTAGGTGGCAGAGGTGAGGAGTTAAACGAAAAAAAGGGAAGAAATAATTGTGCCCAAGGCGACTACAAAGCGAATTACAAACAGAGCCCAGTAGCGAGGGCGCCTCTTCTGCCTCTCTCTTTCTCTTTTTCGCGCTGTGGCAGGCTCACTGCGCCAAGGCGCCTTAATGTATGCAATGCCAGCCTAAATGAATGTGAATGTGTGCGCCGAGACACGAGTGTGTGTGTGTGTGTAGCAAGCACCAGCCCAATTGACTTACAAGCTACGTTTTCCACCTGCCCAAAAAAACACAAAAAACATGCAAATTTCAAGGCACAGCGCGAGTTGATACCTTTGTGTGTTGTTGTTGTTGTTGTTGTTGTTGTGCGGCGATTTGCATAGCCAAGGCAGGGGGGCACTCTGTGAGAGGTGAGGGGGCGTGGCGTGGGCGCCCAGGCAAAAGCTATAGCTATAGCTTCAGTCTCCATGGTGACATTAACAGCGTGGCGGGTGCTTCTCTATCTTTTCCATTTTTGTTGCTAGATTTTAGTCGGTCAGGTGAGCGTCGAGAGGAATCGAGCCGAGCCGGCTCGACCCAATGACTGACTGTGCCACATCGTGTGGCATTGAGTTATTTTGCCCACAATGAATAACACAAAAAAAAAAAAAAAAAAAAAAAAAAAGAAAAAGAAAAATAACTGGAATGAGCAGCGCTCCAGACGCATCCAGGCGGATTCATGGTATACGTTTTTCAAGGATATGCGGGGATGCGCATGTTTATTCCCGTTTTTCTGGCACATTTTTACGCTCAATTCCAGTGAGTCCTTCCTACACACATACACTCACACCCATACAAGCTGAGAGCAGTTGTTGCGTGCGTCTCTTTTACTCAAAGCTGCTGCGTGGGTTCATTCAATAGATTTTTACACAGATATTTTATATATATATATTTTATTTGT